>AWOL01S0062107.1:70028-84839 GCA_000715115.1 Nicotiana otophora
GGGTAAGTCGCAATTGCGAAGGGGTATGTCGCAATTGCGACATCAGACCACCCCATGTCACCTTCGCAATTGCGAGGCTGGTGCTCGCAATTGCGATAACAGAGCACCGGCAATCCCATTTTCAGTTCAAACTATTCCGAAACTCATCCGAGTCCTCGAGACTCCAAACCAAACATCCACACAAAACTAAATATATCATACAAACTCGCTCGCGCGATCAAAACATAAAAATAACATCTAGAACTATGAATCAAACACCAAAATGCATGAATTTCAAAGTAAAGTTCAAGAACTACTAGAATTGAAACTAAGCGTCTGAATCCTATCAATTCAACTCCAAATGATACCAAATTTTGCAGACAAATTTTAAATATCATAACGGATCTATTCCAAGTCCCAAAATAAAATTTCGAGCCCAGTAACCAAAAGTTAACCTATGGTCAAACTTCTAAACCTCAAATTTCTAATTTTCGGTAAAACAACACAAATCAACCTACGGACTTCCAAATTCAATTCCGTACATACGCCCAAATCCAAAATCACGCTATGAATCTATCGAAGCTATCAAATACCGTTCCGGGGTCATTTTTTATAAAATTCTAAGTTTGGTTAATATTTCTAACTTAGGCTTCTAAGTCAAGAACCAAAGGGTCTAAATCAACACGAAATCTTTCCAGAGCGAAACCAATCAACCACGTATGTCATAAACCATAAACACACATGTGTGAAGCATTAAAATAAAAAATAGGACACAATTATATAAAACAGCCGGTCAGATCGTTACAAAGACTATCCCTAAAAATATTATATTTCTGCAATTTTTTGGTTGTTCATGTCCATGGTACGATTGGCAATGAGTTATGAGTTGGGCTGCCAATTATTTTGGAATTTCAACATATTTGATCGGTCGGCAAAAAATAATTAGTCGTCAGTCAAATATATAAAAAAATATATACTGATTTTATATATATATATATATATATATATATATATATATAACTAACTAGAAAGAATTTAGGAAGTATGGTTTTAATAATTTTACTGAAACATTAGACTATGCAAGGAGTATATTAGGACCAAATTACTATATTTCTCCAGCATTCAGACAAAACCCAGAAAAAATCTCTCAATATAATATTCAAAAAGATACAGACAAGATAATTTTTTGTGATCACTGCTCATCAATGACTGAAGGCTTCAAGAGAGTAAATAAAAAGAACAAGATTTTGGTATAAGAAAAATCAAGACTTATGGAACAGGTGAAAGTATTAGAACACAGACTCAAAGCAGTAAAGTTTGAGTTAGCGCAATTTCAGACTCAAGTTGTCTCTCAACAAATCGAGGAGGTAGGAAATCCACAGCAATTGAGTTCTCCATCTCAAAATAAAATGGATGAGAAGGGTGTGCATTCCCCAATGAATGCAATAAAATCCATTGTATCGGATGGAGATACAGCTAGTCCGGTTTAAACGGTAGCCGGTAAAGACTTATTAAATCCGTTTATGACTGCCACTTTGCCAAAAAGTGAAGATGAAGGTTCATCAAGCCAAATAAGATGAAGACTACCTAGAACATTAGTACAAGGAGAAGTATTGAGAAAGAAAAATATAATCTCTAAAAAGAAAAAAAATGAGAAAATCGAAGATATAGTCAAGCAAACACTAGAAATATTCTTCCAAGAAAGGAAGAAGCAAGACAAATATATGATCAAAAATTCCAGTCCAGAAATATCTCCAAGACAATGCTCGGGAGAAGATGATAATCTAAATTATCAAGATGCTCAAGACCCAAATAATGATTTAGGAATGAGTTTCGACTCAATAGCTTTGCACAATCTTGACACGTAGAAGCATACTCCAATCATAATAACCAAAAAGAAAAAGACAAAGAAAAGGACGAAAAGTAGTGGAGAATCAAAAGAAAGACTCTGGCACAAGCACAATAATAAAGAGACATTTCAATGAAAAAACATCTCATACAGTAACCTAAGGACAATAATGCAAAGACCTATAGTAACCTATGGACAATAATACAAGACATATTCTGAAAACTTCATGTGAACAAAGGAAGAGAAAGATTCTTCAAGCAAAATGAAGTCCGGAAGTGAAGTTCGCAAACGCCTATAAATTGAGCGTTCTATGAAGACAGAAGACACACTACAACAACCATATGAAGAAGAACATATTCCCTTCCCTTTCACCACCTAAGCCAAAAACTATTCTCCATTTTTCAAACCTTGTAATATAAATCCCTTTGTAAAATATTTCCCTATGTGTGCTTTAGCAGTTTCTATCTCAAACTTGTAAAACAAATAAAGCTTTATGCTTTAGTGTCCAAGTTTTTAATTTTCAAGTCCAGTAAACTCTTTTGGGTTTACCGAAAGAAAAATCTCTCTCCTGTATACATGTAAGTTACTGTTTTTATCTAAAAATTATGTTTCTGTTTATTACCTCATTTTATTTATAGCTTTATACTTTTATTCTCATGTATTTAATTTTTCGGTTGCTAGTTTGTAAATAACTAAAATATCACTCTGAGTATATGGTTATCTTTCCATCTTCTTAACAACTATGATGGATTAACCTGTAAATTCCTAGAAGAAACCGGTTAAGTTAAGCCCAACAATTACTAGAAAGGTGTTAAAATGGATAAATATGTTTAACTGTGGCCAGGGTAAAGTTAAATAAATAAGTGTTAAGCGAGGGAGAGTATCGAGTAGAATTTTACAACATAAGGCTTTAATCACAAATTATATTTTTCATCATAAAACTTTCAACTATCAGTTTGTGGTACTAGAGCGAGAAGGTCTTTGGACCACACCTTTATGAGACAACATAGCTTTATGAAATATATAAAATTTCACAACCTTCTAATACATCTTACTTTAGAAATAATTTAAAATACAAAACATTTTCGAGCAACACTTAAAGAATATTTGAATAATTTAGAGATAAATCATCAAAGCAAAATAGAAATCGATTCAGATGACAAAATTTTTAAGAATTACCTCATTTGGGAAATACAGAATTCTAATAGTGACATAACACAAGGAAGAAATTATATAAGATTTATCAAAAGACGAATAAAATATTAGGATAATATATGTTAGAAACAGACTCATATCAAGAAGTAAAAAACGAATTAAATAGATTATACCCAGAATATATTAGACTGAGTAGAACAAAAGAGTATCCCCAGAGGTTTTTTTTATATATATATAAAAAATATATATATATTCGACAGATATTATTTTGGGGATTGCTATTATTTCCCTTTTCCCCATCTTAACATGAACTCGGCATTGTGTGTGAAAATATTTTATTACCTATGAAGCATGAAATACGAAACTTGAGGGATGAAGGACTTGTGAATGTATCTCTAAGTCATGGAATAGTAAAAGTCAGGGGCGTACACAGAATATTTTGTATGTGGTGTCGTATTTATATAAATAAAAAAATAATAAGTATTATTTAATATCATTTTTCAACAAGTTGAAAGCCTTGGCCTGACGGTTTAGTTGAATATTATTGCAAAATGGAGGTGTATGTTAAATTTACCTTAGCCTCAAATTTTTAACAAAAATTTTCACTCAAAGATTTTCAAAAAAAAGATGTCCAAGTCCCGCATCGAGCCTACGACCTTTACAAGCCCAAATATGAGCATGACCAATTGACCAAGAAATACTCTTTGGCAAAAAACAATGTCATGATTATATATTGCTTCATTTATGCAAAATATTAGTATAAATATTTAATAATTTTTTCTGATGAAGCGGTGTCATCCCCATATGCGTCCGTCCCGGGAAGAGTAGGTTTAGTCAAAGGAGAGACATATGGTCTTTGAAGTAGTTGGTGAATGAGGTATGGCTAAGCACCCTAATTTGATACGATGCTTTGATATAATTGCAAAACTAGAGCACAATTATGAGTTCACGTGAACAAATAGTTTTTTATCAAGCTCTGTATATATATTAAGAAATTCACTAAATATTTATAAATTAAATATTTGATTATGAATTCAATTATTATTATTATATATTAATTTGATATCGTCATAGGAACCATACCTAACTTTAAAAATCTGTTGGACCAAAAAAAACTTTAGAAAATCTGGAAATTAAATAGTGACAGCTATTTACAAAAGTAAAAGTTGATGGAGAGACAAAGAGAAGGTTTATACTTTTCCCCTTATCTTTCCAAGTTTTGATAATATTTACAGTACTTGTATGCTGCATAACAATAATATGTATTCTTCGTTGGTCCTTAGTTATGATGACATCCTTCGCATGCATATTTACTTCCATTGATATAATATGTGACACCTTGTATTGGTGAAACTGATGTACTACCTCCATCCGTGGCGTACGGAGGATTTTTCATAAGCGGCGTCACAATTTGAAGAAATGAACAAATAAATAACTTATTATAATGTAAGGTGTGTCATTTTCTATATTTTATCCCTAATATTTTTATTTTTCTTATACATAACTAGTAAAAATAACCGTATAGGACAAGGTGTATACGCCCCTGGCCTTCATCCTATTTTATGTGAGGTACTTTGATTGACAACAAAATTTAAGAAAAATTATTTTTTTTAAAGTTTGTACTCTAAAACAAGCTACAGACAATTGTGTGACTAAAAATATCTTATTAAGGATCAAATGAGAAGTTTAAAATTATATTGTTTATAAATATAAAAATATGTCATTTATGTAAGATTAAAAATGAAAGCATATCACATAAATTGAAACATAGGAAACAATTCATAAATGATTGTTTGCTATATTTGGAAATGGTTAAAATCTTAATAAGACTCTAGAAGATGGTTGCCTATGTATGGACCTTTCCATTGTCAAGATTCACATGTTGTTGCTTTTCTCTGGTTCGTTATTTGTGACTTTGGATGTAGTATCATTAAATTATTAAGTAAAAGTCTTATTATTTTCATTTGAGTCGCCTAAGTGAATAAACAATTTCACAATTTTCGTCCCCTCTATAGTTCTATTATCTATCTTTTGATCACAAGAGCGAAGCAGACTAATTGATATAACCTTTTCGTGCATAATTAATAATTTATTTAAAGCAAAAGTTGTAGTAGTTTGTCCAATAATGAAGAAGAACGTCGGGCGAACTTTCATGTATTCACAAAGGAACGAATTATTCGTTCAGTAGCTATGGTCCACAGTCCACACAAGGTGAAATTAGATTCTTTGAGAGGAAGACTGACAGAAAAACCAAACCCTATACTTGATGCTGTTTTGCCCAGAATATTCGGATTCTCCAAATTGTATGGTCTAGATCTCCCCTTAATAAACATAATGGACCACAATGAGGACTTCAAAGACTTCTTTTTATTATAAACTAGTGACGATGTGCCCGTGCTCAATGTGAAACCACCGAATATTTTGTATACAAGAATGACTGCATGAATAATTTTTCACCAACTAAAATTACAGTGCCATTAGAGAAGAAAAAAGTAATGTGTATCTTAACCGTTGACAGTATACATTTACTCATTCATGGTCTCTTATGTAACTTTAAGCTAATTGATTAATTTCATACTATATATATTTGGATCCATTCTTTTAGTTGCAAATGTCTAACAAAAAGAGCATTAAATCACATAAATACAGCCTTTCGCTTTGTGGTGAGCTTTGAAAACCTAAGAGTTTTCTTACGGTGCTCTTTGTTTGCTATTCAATTTATGTACAAATGGATTTCCGAGATGTTAATACTTACATGGAGTGCATGAATATTGTATACTTATTTTTTTTATCATTACTGATTGATTAATTATGTGGTCTTTTTGGAGTTCTTTTTTAACATAATATTCAAATAGTAGTTCATCTTTAAAAAATTCTGGGTGTATGTGTGCTTTCTAATTGAAGTTTTCAAAAGCTTACACCTCTTCCTTTAGGCTTCCCTTTTAAGAATCTCTTATTTTGCTTTTTGTTGTATTTTATTTAGAATATAAACTATGATAATATATTACTTCTGTAATATATTACTTTTGTTTAGAATATATTACTTTTGTAACTGTAAATTTTATTTTCGAAATGTTAAGAAATTTATATCTGAATGCAAGTTCTAATTCTTGTAACATTGTAAATGGAGTATTCTACCATTTTCTAAAACTAAATGAAACAAAATAAGTAATGTCTTGTCCGTTCCCACTTTTATTTTTTTTAGAAAAATCAATCATGAAATTATTTTTTATCTGTAAAATTTTGTTAGAACATTTTAGTAAATAAATTTAGTTAAATATTTCAAAAGGCATCCTTAAACAGTTGGGACTCAGAGGATAGTAATACACAAAGAACACAGAATTTTTGTCCAACATGTCCTCTTCGTCTTCGACTTGATTTTTTTTCTATTTGACAAAAGGTCCTAAAATACTAAAGAATGATATAAACAAATTAGATTTTCTTTTAGAATATTTTTGACGTTCAATTTTGTAATAGTAACTCCATGAGTAATCTAGCATGTGAATTCCTAATTAATAAGGTAACCAATTCAGTTTCTAATGATCCTTCCTCCAATCTTTGGTATTAAATTCTTTTTAGACAATATGTCTAAGCTTGCACAGCGAAGTTGAAATCTTTCTTAGTTAAAAGAAGCATGTAATATCACGGTTAGATTTGTAAATGAAGAATTATTAGCTCTCTATTTCCATGAAAAATCAATCTTAAATATGAATAACAAATAATTCAAACAAAGAAGTGTACGGGAGATGATGCAAATTTAAGTGGGCACGGGCCCAATAACATGTGGTACATGATATTTATTTGATATATACAATTTACCATTGTACTTCAATCATTTATTTGTTTCTAATTACTTTAATTAAAGTATATCTGAAGTTTTAATTTTAAATCTCGTTAACCCACTTAATTTCTGAATTTGGTATAGAATTCCAATTACTTAACTCGAGTTACAACTTAATAATGCCATGTCAGTTCATATTTTAGAGTGCATATTGTAGTGATGTTTTCTTAGTTTACGTGGAATCCTTTGGTAAATTTGGTGTATTCCAGAATGTTAAGAGATTTAACTGACTTCGTATATACTCCTATTATTTATTTATTTCACTCAAAAATTAAAAGTTAAATAAAATGTTAAGTCTGCGAGAGTATCTAAATTTTAAGCAATAAACTTGACGTTAATTTGCTAGCCTTCATCAAAGAGTCTTAGAAGAGGCAATTTAATTAGTTATTTTAGTATCTTAAATAAGAACTAAATAAGACAGTACTTCTTTCAAATTGACAATACTGAAAAATTATTGAAAAGTTGAAGAAAAGTATTTTCAATTACGAAACTCAAATGTGATTGAACTAAGTAATCTAATATATGCAAACATTTTAGTTCCATGAAGGTAAATATCCAGTTATACATATAAAAAAAATTTAAGAACTAAGTGGTGTTAAGAGTGTTATGCGTGCAAAATAATTTTTCAATGGATAGTGCACAAAATTATTCTTAAATGTGATTAGGAAATAAACTGCAAAACATTCAAACTTAGGAATTTTTATTTCAAGAAGATGCATGATTAAGGAAACAGTAGGAGTAATTGAGGGACTCTTTTTTCTTGAAGAAAGGCACAGAATTTAATAAATAAAGGTATACAAAGAGATACATGAAAATAGGGAAGTGGGATCCACTTGGGGTCAGTTGATTCTGGCTGTCAGAATAACAAAGTGATCCGATGACATAAGCACTGGGTCAAATAGGTCGAGTCAATCAAAATGTTAGACTTGTGCTACTGTGAAGTTTCTTTTCAACCAATAAGATGCTCCATTCTGATATATTTACAAAGACTTTCTCCTGAGCCAATTTAAAAAAGCTAAGATAAATACGTGACAGCATTTCATCAAACATGACGGAACGACAGCTTTTAAGCATACAGCTTATACAGACATAATCTTCTTCGCTTATATATAAGTATATAGAATGAGATTATATAAGTAATATCTTCTTGTGTAAAAAGTTTATTGCTAAAAAGCATTATAAATTATTCATTCCATCCGCTTCTATCAGAATCAAGAGGAACACTGTCTTTTTTCCTTCAGTGAAACTCATCGTTTAAAGAAAATACGCAAGCAAGGGCGAGAGGAAATACAAAATATATTTTTCGTTAAAGGTAAATGAATACAAGAAGGGTTCGTCTGGTACATGAGATAAGAATAATAATCTCGAGATAAAGTTTGAGATTAACTTTATTTCATATTTAATTTAAAATATTAACTAATTTCGAAATAACTTTCGTACTAAAAAAAATAAAATTAATTATCTCATATAAAAGTTCTCACAACTAATCCCAGGAAACCACAAGTACTCTCACCGGCGACTCTTGTCAAATACGTATTAGAGATTTTGTCATGTACTGATTTTTAATGGTACTTTGGACATGTGAACATAATACATTTGTGTGCGACATTAATTAGTTGATGTGACTATTTCGTACTCTACTTTTTGGACCAGTCCCTTTTTGACTATTCTTAGAGCCCGTTTGAACATAAACAAAATTTTCTTTTTTTCTCTAAACATATTTACTTTTTTCCGAAATCAGTATTTGTTCATAAAATTTTTAATTTTCACTTGAATATACATTTTGAAAATTTTCAAAAATTTCACTCAAATCATTCACAAAACATCAAAAATAACCCAAAATTATATTCATGTCCAAACACAACTCTAAATTTCAAATATTATTTTCACTTAAATTTTTTTTCCCTATTTTAAAATTTTACAATTCTTATGTCCAAACGCCCACTTAAATCCTAAGATGTGTGGCTAAGATATTAATACACCGTCGGTAAATTATTTTGTCCATCGTGAAAGAAATAACTGCAAAAACAAAAATAAATGTCAAACTGAATAATAATGATTTAGAATAGACAAAAATTACTATTTTCTTTACCCAACGAATCAAAACTTAGTTCTTGAAAACATGGTAGACTTTATGTCACGTCCTTAGTATTTAACTAAGTACACTTGCGACAATTGACAATTCGCTCACGATCTTGCGACACTTGACAATTTGCTCACGATCTTGCACAACTTGCTCACGTTCTTGCTATGCCAAGTCAGCCCTACCACACTCAAGATCGCTAAGGAAATGTTAGAACACAAGAGAATTACCAAAGGAAGCTTTTGTATTAGAGAGAACTTGATTATTTTGCTTGATGAGTTACAAACGAATAACCCCCTTTATATACTAGTTACATAGGGGCTAGTGAGTAAATAATAATTATACACAAGACCCTTATTATTTACAAGTAAGTCTCTTTTCTAGAATATTGTACATAGCTAGAATCTTCTAAGGACTTTCCTAGCAATTCCATAGGATTCTAAGATCTTCCATGAGAAATCTTCATATTTCTCTAGAACCTTCCCACATGTGCTAGTCTATTTCATATGTAAGTTTTCACATGGCATTATTATATGCCAAATGGCACCTACGTGGCATGATGATGTGGCGGGTCATGACACTCTTCCCCACCCAATTTTGTGCCGCCCTCGGCACAAAGCATCGACGCGTACGTACGCACATCGCCTTGGTGTCGCCGGAGATCTTTGTCCATTAGCCATGATGCTCCATGGAGCGGATCACCTTCCCATGTCACAAGATACTGGTTACATTTCTTCTTGCCCTGTTTATACTTTGGACGGCTAGCAATGATGGCCTCGATCCTCCACTCATCGGATGTCTCTCTTTGCTCTTGGCCTGAATCTCCCCATGACTCGACCAAGTCTAGCAGCTTCTCAAGCATCGGGTACATGTTTCCACTCTCTATTTGGTTGCCCTCTGTGGTCACAACTTTACTGGCAGACTTGACCCCTCTGCTTGGTGCTTCGTCTAAGTCCGATAGCGTGCCATCACTTTGTATCTCGCCACCACTTCAACTATGTTTGCGTAACTTTTCTTATTTCCACCATGCTCCATTTGTATGACACCAAGATAGACTTTGGAATCCCCTTCTTTCGGCTTAGATTCTAAGTGCATTACCTCAATACAGATGACCCCTCCTGTGCCACCCTTGTGTGCCCGAGCAAAGTTGTTGATCATTGCTGCAAGCTTCCCCAACTTTGGTCACTCCCTTGACCAATGTGATCCTTTAAAGAAGTACTGCCCTCCCTTAGGCACGTACTCGCTACTATTTTTCGGCCCCTTGCCGTTTCTCTTGGACCCCTGTCCGTTTCGGGACAGCCCCTTGCCATTGTCCTTGTATACCTCAGCTATGCCTTTCCTGTTGTCCTTGTCATGATCTCCCCCACCCCTCTCGGTGTTGCCTTCTTTAGACTTGGCAGGCTCCATCTTGAAGTCAATGAGTGACTCGGCTACCCCGATGGCCTCGTCTATGTTGGCTATTTGATGTCTTCTTAACTCCTACTTTACCCAATTTTGCAACCCATCCATGAAGTAGAAGAGGGAATCTTCCTCGGACAATAACATGATTTGCAATATTAAGGTAGTGAACTCGCGCGCATACTCCCGAATTGTGGCCGTCTGTCGGAGCTCCCTTAGCTTTTGCCTAGCCGCATACACTATATTCATCTGGTAGAATTGCTTTTTCAACTCCTTCTTGAAATGCTCTCACGTCTCAATCTTGTGTAGCCCCTTCTCTTTGTCAGTACACTTTTGACGCCACTATAACGCGGCAACCTCGGTCAAGTACATTGAGGCGTTGCGTATCTTAACAACTTCGTCATCCTCCTTGACTACCTCAAACTACTTGTCCATCCTCCAAAGTAAGTCTGCCACCTCGCGTGCGTCCCATGCACCGCCATACTTCTTTCTCTGAGGACCTTCATATTGGTCCTTTTTGCAAGTACCACGTCCTTGGTAATTCCGACCATGGTTCCCTACAAAGCTTCATTCTAGCAATCTCTTGTATTCTTTCTAACATTCCTTTAGTCATAACCTTTGCTCTGATACCACGTTGTCACGTCCTTAGTATTTAACTAAGTACACGTGCGACACTTGACAACTCGATCATGATCTTGCACAACTTGCTCACGTTCTTGCTATGCCAAGTCAGCCTTACCACACTCAAGATCGCTACGGGAATGTTAGAACATAAGAGAATTGCCAAAGAAAGCTTTTGTATTAGAGAGAACTTGATTGTTTTGCTTGATGAGTTACAAATGAATAACCCCCTTTATATACTAGTTTCATAGGGGCTAGTGAGTAAATAATAATTATACACAAGACCCTTATTATTTATAAGTAAGTCCCTTCTCTAGAATATTCTACATAGCTAGAATCTTCTAAAGACTTTCCTAACAATTCCATAGGGTTCTAAGGTTTTAAATAAGAAATCTTCATATTTCTCAAGAACCTTTCCACATGTGCTAGTCTATTTCATATATAAGTTTCCATATGACATTAATATATGTTAAATGACACCTACGTGGCATGATGATGTGGCGAGTCATGACATTTAAGACAGTTTATTCTTAAACTATGGACGATAGCAGCTAAAACAGGCTAAAAGCAAATGAAGTTTAAAAGGTGAAGCACTAAATTCTTTTTTGAGGAAGCACTACAATTTGAGTTGTAATTACTTGGCTATTGAAATTTATTTATTGGAAAGAGTAATAAGAAGCGAGTTTTTGAATAAACGATTTATTTGTATAAAATTTGTTAAGATAGAAAAGCGAGGACGCAAATTGGAAGGAAATAATGGGTCTAAGGCTAGCTTAGTACTATGTGGAAATGTACCAACCATTAGTTTTTTTTGGGAAGAGGGGAAATCAGTGGTCGCTATTATCTCTGTCACAGTTTTTATCTTTTGGGTGAGTACTCTATGGTAAACACTTTATGCGTACTGGATAAACCCCTCTGTGTAATAGCCTGCAAATCACATAGAAAATATAAACTGACTAGGCAAACCATATGCGACATGTTCAAATCAAAAGACATTAAGGGGGAAATCGATCCCAGATTATCCGTACCACCATTAGTTTTCAAAATAAAATTTCCATCGATTTTGAAGAGGCCCTCGCCAGAAACATGAGTATATTCTTGCTATTGTGATGTCATCCCATACGCACATCATACTCGTGTAAGACCGACTCGGTCTCATTCACATAAAAAAGTCTCAAATATTACAAATTACCCCCAATAATTATAAAATAATTCTAAATAGTCCAAGTCTAAATTCAGAAAACTCGTCTCCCAAACTTTTTAGACAGGTGGGTTGCTCCGATGGTAAGCACCCTTCACTTCTAAGCAAGAGGTTGTGAGTTCGAGTCACCCAAGAACAAGGTGGGGAGTTCTTGGAGGGAAGGATGCCGAGGGTCATTTGGAAACAGCCTCTTTACCCCAGGGTAGGGGTAAGGTCTGCGTACACACTATCCTCCTTAGACCCCACTAGTGGGATTATACTGGATAGTTGTTGTTGTCGTCGTCTCCCAAGCTTACAAAGACCTCCTATAAATTCGCCGCTCATTTTCCTCCTATATTCTCTACAGACTTTTCGTTTCCTGTATTTTCCCAATCGACGAACAGGTCCTATTAATTCATCAATTAACGGCAAAATGTGTCCGACGGGAAGCGTTTTGCATTCTGAAGCCACCGGAAAGCCGAATCTCCGGTCCGCATTCGACGTTTTAGATGTTGACCGCGACGGAAAGATAAGCAGCGACGATCTCCGAACATCTTACGGAGGATTCGTAGGCGCCACCGGCGAGCCCGACGACGACGTGGTTGGTACGATGATGACGGTGGCCGATTTCAACAAAGACGGGTACGTGGAATTCGAGGAATTCGAGAAGGTTATACACAGTTCTAAAAGCAGAAGAAATGGAACGTTAGGGGTAAATAATAATAACAATAATGTAATGGAGGATGTTTTCAAGGTGATGGACAAAGATGGTGATGGCAAAGTTGGGGTTGAGGATCTTAAGAGTTATCTGAATTGGGCTGGGCTTCAAGTGGATGATGATGATATTAAGGCCATGATTAAATTGGGCCGTGGTGATGAAAATGGTGGTGGTGTTACCTTTGAAGGTTTTCTCCAAATTTTGTCTCTTTGATTTGTTGCAACCAGAAGATTGATGACGATGATAAATGTTAGATTAGGTGAACAAGCTTTGGTTTAATTTGTATTTTTCTATGATTTGTCCTATCTTGCTGCTTCATATGCTATTGGCTATTCCGATTGAGAATTCTATTTGAAAACAAAGAAGAAAAAGAGTTGTTCCACCAACATTGTTTTTTATATATATTGTTTGTTTTCGTTAAGGTGACAAATGATGTTCAAAATGAGGTCATTTATGTTTTATTCTTGGGATTAAAGTCGAGTATATTTAAGAGTACTAGTTTCGCTTCAAGGCACGTGTATGTCCGAGTTATGAGTACACAATTTTGTAAGTAATATTAATATTATTAAAATAATAATTGTAGTAAATATTATACATAAAATAATTATAAATAATAAATGAATGATCAACATGAATTGTTGTGTGATGACCTATTTATCGAGGTCAAATTGAATAGATATTGTTTGAACTTACGAAGATGCATAAGATTTCTCGATCAATGCCATAAAACTACATCATATATATCTAGAGTACATGGTGATAGTAACATTATAGTGATCAAGTGTACCAAAAGATCGAATCAGTAATAATGAAATATTTCTTGATGTGTACGTAGCGGATGAGAAAAATCATAATTATGTCAAAAAAATTCATAAAGCATGAATGCATAGTTCAAACTTCAAAAAAATACTTACCTATTTGAAGCCCACTTCCGTGATTGTCTTGTTAAAATTCTTAATCTCCTCGTGATTATCGGCTTCTAATAAAAAATTGTCAATATTTTCATAGTGATAATTTCAGAACCTTCCTCCATATTTGACATATTAATACTAACTTTTCTTGAGGTATACAACGTTATATTTATATCTCTTATTTTAATTTTTTTGTAACAATTCTTTCTACATATTTATATTTAGCATAAAATATCTTAGTTTGACTAATTTTTTTAATTATATATATTATTTTGTTTAAATAATTTTGTAAATAATTCTTTTCTTAAATTCCTTTAGAACAAAACGTAAATGCCAATATTGTGTATTACAAACAAGGAAATGTGAGTTGAAAAGAAAAATTTTACGATTTTCGACAGCACATATTTCTTCGACAACTTTCCAAACCACTTTTCCATGCTCAGTACTTTATCCCTTCTAATTTCTCTTCTTTTTTTTTTCTTCATTCCATTCTCCACTTTCTACCCAGCCCTATTATCGTCCTCTAAATGGGCTTTCTAACAGCCAAATTCACGAGTAGAACTTTCCTGTCTAAATTAAAATTCACTATAGCTCTTTTTCCTTTTATGTGATATGCTCGAAGATTTGTTTATGAAAGAGATGTGAAGTGAAATTAAGGAAAAATGATTGCAAATGTATACAAATCAAATGTAAAGTTCATGCTGATAAAATAAAAAATTACATTTGCTTTTGTTTATATCAATCGACAATCATGTGGATAGACATCTCCTAGACATACATCTCTTTTGTTTTCTCAGGGCAATATGTTAATTATTTTTACCTTTCAAAATAAATAAATGATGTATCTGAAACACATTAGATAAAGTACTGTCTAACCAAAAGAATACCAGAATGAATAAGAAAAAATAATGAGATAAATACGTCCATACATATTCTGCTTTCAAGACAATCCCGTCCAAAATAAATACAGAGTGAAAAGATAAGCAACAGTAATTAAGGCTTTATTCTCATTTTAAATAGGGTAATTAGATTATTTAGAAGGACATTTTGGTAATTTAATATCACGACCCCATTTT
>AWOL01S0062109.1:15242-27171 GCA_000715115.1 Nicotiana otophora
TATATATATATATATATATATATATATATTATAGTTTCAAGAATCAATTCCATTTTGTTTTCAGTATATTGCTATTTTATTATTTGGTTCTCTTTTTTATGTGCTGTGAGAATATGGGGTAAAATTATTTCTTTTTGTCTTTGTGATACGGTGCTTTGTGGAATTTTTTATTTTTTTTTTAAAATTTTTTAAAAGACTTTTCAGTTCAAAGACTGGGTTTCTAATTGTTATTTATAAAGTTAAAAAAGTAAAAAAAAATGAATTTTATTTTCTAATATGTGGATATGTTGTATGGTAAATTGGTGGATTTTGTTTTCATGTTTACAAAAATTCGATATTTCCTAAGGTTTGTTTAAAAAGAGAAACTAATTTTACCTAAAATAACTAATTTGTCCTAAAGTTGCCACATGTCATTCTATGCACGCAACACTTGGCAAATATTAGGAATGACTTCTTTCCTTTTAAGTAAATATAGAAGATTATTCATTTTATGTAATTGATGTAGTTGGTAAATCTGGCCCATTTCAGGGCCCAAGTTGAAAGAATGTGAAGCCCAACGCTACTGTCCTCCATTTTTAAATCTCCCTTTCATCCTTAATTGACAACCTCCTCTTGAAATCGAGTAGTCCCAAACGTATTCAACCCATAAATGAAGTTTGACTGGGAAGTGTTAACTCGTCAATAGCTCGTATTTAACGTAGCTACTTACAGAGACTATCCATAAATAATCTCCCCATAATTCTAGACTTCCACATTTAATCTTAAACCTTAGGAAATATTTAAGCTTTAAATACCGTAGTTTTCTTTAGGCGCATAAATAAATCATCACAACTATGGGTACGGCTCCCATGCCATAGCCGTGATACATAATTCCCTAATTCGAGTGCGCATTTCATGCGATTCAACTATAACTTCAAAAAATAATAATAATAAACATGTTGCCAATCGCGAGTGCGTTTCATGTGACGCGATTCGCAATATGTTCAAAAAACGGTAAGCGCGCGACATCGCGACTTATTTAAATAAATTTCATAAGCCCTAAAAAGCAATTTAAATTCTATTTAAAGCGGTTAAAAAGTTTAAAATGCACAATAGGTTTTAAACATGTATTAAATCAGATAACTAGACCAATTATCAATAGTTGAGCGACCGTGCTAAAACCACGAAACTCGGGAGTACCTCACACCTTCTTCCGGGTTAACAGAATTCCTTACCGAGTCTTCTGTGTTCGCGGACCAAAAATAGAGTCAATTTCCTCGATTTGGGATTTAAAATAAACCAGTGACTTAGGATATCATAAATTATTCCAAGTGGCGATTCTCAATTAAATTAATAATCCCATTTCGAACAATGTTATTTTAATTGGAAAAACTCCATATCCCTCGAAAAAAGGAGGTATGACAATGGCAAAGACTTTAAAATCCGTACCTCAAAAAGAAACTCCCTCTTCCTCAAGACCGTATGAGAACGTTTTGCATGTTGCCACTGAGGAACCGACAACATAACCCCCTCTAAATGTGTTAGTCCCTACGGGGTGCCCAACCGAAGCTGATTTCAAGGTTGAGAAAACCTCCTCGATACCGGGTCGGTGCGAGCCGGTCTCGAGATACATATGTTCGATTTTCGATAGTGTCCTCGAGAAGGTCAAGGATGACTGCAACTAGGCCGATAAGCTCGTAGTGGTTCCTACCCCCGAGGAATCGATCACCACCCACGTGGAGGGTTTTTTAAGTGTTTACACTTACCCTTTCACACTATGTCCTTTAGATCCAGTTATTATAGCCTTTTGCAAAAGGTATGAGGTGACTCTCGCACAGATTCATCCTTCATTTTGGAGGATTGTAATTCTTCTTCAGTTCTTCGTGAGCAAACTCGAGGGGTGTCCTTTTACCATCGACCACCTTATGCGCCTGTATAGTCCCGGACTCTATCGAGGGGGGTGAATAAAACTTGCCCGTTGGTCCAGTAAGTCCCCATTCTCGAGCATCGACGAGGATCGGGACCGAGGTTGGTTGGGCTGATTCGTTCGAGTGAAGACCTAGGACTTAAACCCGGCCGAGGACATGCCATTTCCTGAGAAATGGAACATGAAGCGTAAGTATAACCTTGCCTTTAATGTTTTGTTCGTCATTTTCCTTTTGACCTTTTTCTTATCGATTCTTTGTGGTGCAGTTGTTGCTCGGATGTTGGATGTAGTGCCTCGACTCAAGGAGTGGGTCGAGGGCATCATGTCACAAAATCCCTACTCCGAGCGCGCGTGGCACGAACTTTCAAAGGGTCAGTGGGATGCCCGTTCTCATGGTGAGATTTTTCTTTAAGTTACATTCGACCTTATTTTTACGTCGTCGATTTCTAACTTGTTTTACTTTCCTTCTGCAGGTTTATCAAAGGATGTTGAGATGAGGCCTCCGTCCGGTGATGATGACATATTCACTGAGCCCTCTGCTTCGAAGCAGGATAAAGAAAAGAAAAGAAAAAGGGCTTCGAATTTTCCGAACTCAAAGAAGAAAAAACCAAAAAGGAGGCTGGTGCGCAAATCTAATGAAAGTGCTAGCGCCCGGGAGGTCCCATCGGATTCGCTCAGTCGATTGAGGGACGAGTCCGAAGAACAAGAAGAATAAGCCTCCGAGCTGATGATCCGCGTGAGAAGAGGTACCGAGCTGCATCAAACCAGGGTAGTCGATGAGGAGGCAGTGGCCGAGGCCTCCGAACCAGGGAAGGAAGAGGCCATTTTGCCCCGAGCTGGGGAGGTCGACAAGGAGACCACGGCCGGTACTCCTCAGGCTGAGAGAGATGCCCTGAAGGATGCGCTTAGGGTGATAGATCTTTCTGGGTCACCATCATTCACCGACTCAATGATAAACGAGGCCCAAATGCTGAAAGGACGCCCAAATGAGAGGCCTCAAGGGGCGGCAAATTCCTTAAACAACTTCTTCAATGGCATGCATTCTACTGCCTCGGAGGATGTACCGGGTAAGGTGATTTACCGGTGCCAAAGAAGATGCCGTCTTCGGTAGCCAGCGGATCTTCTTCGAGTCCGAGATTGGTAGACCGGTTCCCAGCTCCGAGTGCAGATCCTGACCGGAAGCGGTCAATCATCATATCTATACTAGAGGATGCCCGGGTTCTCTCCGCCCTCGTGGGGGTTGCCATCTATCTTCAATGTCTAGTGACTGAAGAGGATCAGGCCAAAATCGACGAGGTGGAGGCCCCTTGTCTTTTCAACGAAGCTCGGCAGGCATTGAATCGGGTAACTTCGAAAGCCTTTTTATTATGTACTTAGATTAAATTGTGAATAAACATAACATTCTTCTTTGTGTTTGCAGCCCTCAGTGCTTCATCACAAAACTTTTCTCTGATATCGGGAAGAGTTAAACCAACACGAGGCCGAGACTCGGGAGCTTATTGAGAAGATGGATGCTTACAAGCTCCTCAGTGAGATGCTCCAGGCCGAATTAGAAATGGCTCGGAAGGAGCATACCGACCTGGTCAAGCAGGTAAGACGAGTATTTGAACATAGTGACGATGATTCGGACACAATGGCTAACGACTCGAACCCACAAATTCAAAAGAAACTAGACCAGATCGAGCAGCTCCAGGAGGAAGTGAACACGGTGAAAGCTGAGGCCGAAGAATGAAAGAAAACCATGGACCGCCTGGCCTCGGAAAAGGAGACTGCCTGAGAGCAACTGGCTTCAATTGAGGTCCAGCTCCGGGCTGCAAAAGAAAATGCCTTGGTACATGCCAAAAGGATCGAGGAGCTCCAGTCACAACTGAGCTCGGCGGTTTTCGGCCAAGAAAATCTGGCCAAAGAACTTGAGGTCGCCAAGTCGGAGATTGATGTGGTTAAGGCCGAGGCTGATGAGCGGGTGGCCCAGCATAAGGACGATGCCGAGGCGGCTCAGGACCAAGTGAAAAACTCGGTGGAGCATATGAAGTGCCAATCCCGAAGGGAGGCCCTCGAGGGAGTTCGAGCTCAGGGTTTGACCTGCTAGCTGAGATCGAGAAAGCCAAAGTATCCGAAGCCCAGGCCAGGAAGTTGGCTTATCCCGAGGAAGAGGATTCCGAGGGGTTTGAAGATTCGGATGAGCTTCAAGATGGCGGAGACCCTGAAGGTGATGATGCGGCCCCCGGCGGAGACTAGGCCACTTAGGCATTTTTAGATGTCTTTGTTTTTTTGTATTTTTGTTGAGGCCGTTTTGGGCCCTTGTAAAAAATTTTGTAAAACATTTCATCGAGCAGTTCGATCCTAGTAAAAGAAATTTTTGATTATGAATATAAGGCTTTTTTCCTTCAACAGCTTTCAAGTTTTCTCTTTGCCTTGTTTATTTTTATTTGCAAAGATCTAAGTGCCTTGACATAAAACAATTTAGAGACTTGAAGAAACCTTACCTTCATCTATTTCGTTTTAGGCATCGTGGAGGTTCGGTGTGACCGAAAGTTTTCTTTCCCCAAAGTACTTAGACTTTTTTAAGTCATAGTCTGTCGAGGGTAACCTTTGGAACCGGTTAAGAAATTTTAAGGCCTTGTTGTTTTAGTTACTGATCTCGGACATCTCTAAGTCGTGTTTATATGGCCGTAGCCTTTATAGTTCGGGTGTTGTCCCGTGTTAGTATCATTATTGCGAGATATTCGGGTTTGCCTAAGATGGTAGTCCCCGAGTGGGGGTGGCCTTAGCCTATAAAATTCGGGGGTTGCCTAATAGGTCTTATACCCCTGATGTCAAATAGCTTGGACCGTACGAGTTTATTTTCAGACGACAGTCCCCGAGTGAGAGAGTGATTATTCGAACTCCGATTAAGGTGGCCCTTGGACTCGTTTCCTTTAGGGGATCGCGGGGAATTCCTTAAGAAATGTAAAGGAAAAATTTTAAAAATACAAGTTGTTTGCAAGTAAGAGACTTCTCTTTATTCTTGTGCATAATAGTAATGTATGTGCACATACTTTGTATCAGGGTTCGAGCATTCTATGTGGGCACGGTTCATTTGACCGTTTGGCCCTTACATTGAATCATATCGATCGAGACCCTTCAATCCTTAAGTCTCTTTCCATGCTAAAGTTGATATCGGAGGGTAATGCCCCCAGTGTTCGGGGTTGATCAAAGAGAGACCTCGAATACTGTTCTGATCACCGTCACTGGTTCGTTGCCGGCCCGCGATTCTAAGTTAGCACGATTTACTTGTTGCCTTGTTAACAACCTTACCAGAAAACCCCTTTGGGACAAAACCGGTACAAGGTAAAAAGAGTACAACGCGTGCTTTCAGACCTAAAATCTCGTACCGTCCCTTGTTGCTTACCTACAAGCGTTAGTTTAAGATGTAAATAAAAGAAAGAACGGGGTCGTACCTTAGCAGTAATATTGCTTTAAGTGAGTTATATTCCAGTTGTTCGGTAGTTTCTCACCGTTCATTGTTCCGAGCTTGTAAGATCCTTTTCCTGTGATCTAGATAATATGGTACGGTCCTTCCCAATTCGGCCCCACTTTTCCTTTTTTCGGGTTCCGGGTGCTTAGCGTGACCTTTCTTAGTACCAAGTCCCCGGTATTGAAGTATCTAAGGCTAGCCCTTCGTTTATAATATCTTTCGATCCGTTGTTTTTGGGCGGCCAACCTGACAAGGGCGGCTTTGCGCCTTTCATCTAATAGCTCTATGTTCGTACTCATAGCTTCGTCGTTCGATTCCTTTGTTGCATATCAGAATCTGATACTTGGTTCCCCGACCTCTATCGGTATCAAAGCTTCGGCGCTACAAACCAAAGAAAACAGGGTAGCCCTGGTACTGGACTTCGAGGTTGTACGGTATGCCCACAGGACTTCGGGTAATATTTCTTTCCATTCCCACTAGGGTGATAGGGTGTCGATAGGATCCTTTCGATCTTGTGGTCTTCAAGTAACTTGGTTACTTTGCTTCCGATGAATTGTTTCCCATTATCGCATACAATCTCGGCCGGCATTCCGAATCGGCATATAATATGGTCCCAAATAAAATCGATGACCTCTTTCTCACTGACCTTCTCGTATGTCTGGGCTTCCACCCACTTAGAAAAGTAGTCAGTCATAAACAATATAAATTGAGCCTTACTTGGTGCCCATGGAAGGGGGCCAACGATGTCCATTCCCCACTACATGAACGGCCATGGTGATAAAACTGAGTGCAGTAGCTCCCCGGGTTGATGGATCATCAGAGCGTGTCTTTGGCATTCATCACATTTTCGAACGAACTCCTTTACATCATTTTCCATGTCGATCCAGTAATAACCGGCTCTGATTATTTTTCGAACCAGCGATTCGGCGCCCGAATGATTTCCACAGGTACCTTCGTGCATTTCCCTCAAAACATACTCAGTATCCCCTGGCCCTAGACATATTGCAAGTGGGCCATCAAATGTTCTTCTGAACAAGGTTTCGTCTTCAGACAGGCTAAATCGGGTCGCCTTTGTATGCAGGGCCCTCGACTCTTTTGGATCAGAGGGCAGTTTACCGGACCTGAGATATTCCACGTATTTATTTCTCTAGTCTCAAGTTAGGCTCGTCGAGTTGATCTCGGCGTGGCCTTCTTCCACCACCGATCTCATAAGTTGTACGACTTCTCCCGAGTGGAACTCGTCGTCTTCGACTGACGACCCCAAGTTAGCAAGGGCATCAGCCTCGCTGTTTTGATCCCGAGGTACGTGTTGCAAAGTCCACTCTTTGAACCGATGTAATGTCACCTGTAAGTTGTCTAAGTATCTTTGCATCCGTTCTTCTCTGACCTCGAACGTTCTATTGACTTGGTTTACCACGAGGAGGGAGTCGCACTTGGCTTTGATCACCTCTGCCCCCAAGCTCGTGGCTAGTTCAAGGCCTGCAATCATGGCCTCATATTCGGCCTCGTTGTTAGTCAATTTCACACTCTTAATAGATTGTCTAATTATATTACGTGTTGGTGGCTTTAGGATGATGCCAAGTCCGGACCCTTTTGCGTTTGATGCTTCGTCCGTGAAGAGGGTACAGATTCCCGAGAAGTTCCTGAGTTAACCAATAACTCTCTTTCGACCTCGGGTATCAGGGTCGGTGTAAAATCGGCCACAAATTCTGCCAAAATTTGGGACTTAATGGCGGTTCGAGGTTGATACTCAATATCGTACCCACTTATTTCGACGGCCCATGTGGCTAATCAGCCCGAGAGTTCGGGCTTATGCATAACGTCCCTCAATGGGTAAGTAGTCACGACACATATGGGGTGACATTGGAAGTATAGTTTTAGCTTCCTAGAGGCGCTTAGCAAAGCAAGCGCCAGTTTTTCCAGGTGAGGATACCTAATTTCGGCCTCACCAAAGGTCCTACTAATATAGTAAATTAGAAATTGCGTACCTTGCTCCTCCTGAACTAGGACTCCACTTACCGCTATCTCCGAGACCGCCAAGTACAAGCACAGTGGTTCGTCTATCTTCGGTATGTGAAGCAGGGGCGGGCTCAATAAATACCTCTTAAGTTCCTCTAACGCTCGTTGGCATTTCGAGGTCCATGAGAAGTTGTTCTTCGTTTTCAACAGTGCGAAGAATCGGTGGCTCTTGTCAGACAACCTCGAGATAAATCGCCCCAGGGCGGCTATTCGCCCGGTTAACCTTTGCACGGCCTTTACGTTGTCCACGACCGTGATATCTTCGATGGCTTTGATCTTATCGGGGTTGACCTCGATTCCCCGATTGGATACCATGAATCCGAGGAACTTACCCGACCCAACTCCAAACGCACATTTTTTCTGGGTTCAGCTTCATGTTGTACTGCTTCAGTATGCTGAAAATTTTCTGTAAATGTTTTAAATGGTCATCTGCTCGCAGGGACTTAACTAACATGTCGTCAATGTAAACCTCCATTGATTTTCCTATTTGTTCCTCGAACATCGGATTTACTAAGCGTCGGTATGTGGCACCAACATGTTTTAATCCAAACGACATTACGTTATAACAGTATGTGCCGTATTTAGTGATGAAGGAAGTTTTTTCCTGATCACCCGGGTCCATCCGTATTTGGTTGTACCCGGAATAGGCGTCGAGAAAACTGAGGGTCTCGTGGCCAGCCGTGGCATCGATCATACGGTCTATGTTGGGCAAAGGAAAAGAGTCTTTGGAGCATGCTTTATTCAAATCTTTGTAATCTACACACATTCTTAGTTTATTCTCTTTTTTAAGGACTACCACTACGTTTGCTAACCAATCAGGGTATTTGACCTCCCGAATAGACCCTATTTTAAAAAGTTTAGATATCTCATCCTTGATGAGAGCATGCTTGATCTCAGACTGGGGTCTCCTCTTCTGTTTAACCGGACGGAACTTCGGGTCCAGGCTCAGCTTATGAGTGGCTATCTCCGGTGGGATACCTGTTATATCGAGGTGGGACCAAGCGAAACAATCTTCGTTAGTTATAAAAAATTGAATGAGTTTTTCCCTAAGCTCGGAACTTAGCCCCGTGCCCAGGTATACCTTTCAATCGGGCAAGTTTTCTCTCAATATGACTTGTTCCAGTTCTTCAACAGTCGATTTAGTGGCGTCGAAATCATCGGGGGCTACAAAAGATCTGGGAACCCCATAATCATCATCCTCGACTTCCTCTTGTTTGTCCGAATCTGCCGAAGATGGTATCAGTGATTGCTATTTGACCCCGTTTTTGACCATCCGATTTGGGCCCTTCGATGTTGAAACTGCAGATGTTGGTATCACCTTTTTGACCGCAAACATTTCCTTTGCAGCCGGTTGTTCCCCGTAGACTGTTTTAACTCCGTCAGGTGTTGGGAATTTCAATGCTTGGTGCAGTGTTGAAGGCACCGCCCTCATGTTATGGATCTATGGCCTTCCGAATAGAGTGTTGTACCTCATGTCCCCTCGATCACATAAAATTTGGTCTCATGGATGGTCTCGACGGTGTTCACTGGTAACGTTATTTCGCCTTTAGTGGTCTCACACGCCATGTTGAATCCGTTTAGAACTCGAACTGCAGGCAAGATTTGGTCTTGTAGACCGAGCTGCTCCACGACCCTTGATCGAATGATGTTGGCCGAGCTACCTGGATCAATTAATACACGTTTAACCCGAATTTTATTTACGAGTACAAATATTACCAGTGCATCATTGTGGGGCTAAACGATCCCTTTTGCATCCTTGTCGTTGAAAGATAAAGTTCCTTCCGGTATGTAGTCTCGAGTTCGCTTTTCCCTAGTGATGAATACTTTGGTGCGTTTCAACATCGGGCCTTATGGGATATCAACCTCGCTGATGATCATGTTGATGACGTGTTGAGGTTCTTCTTGTTCTGCCTGTTTGTTAGAATCCTTGTTCCTGAAATAATTCTTGGCTCGGTCGCTCAAGAATTCTCAAAGTGCCCATTGTTGAATAGACGAGCTACTTCCTCTCTCAGTTGTCGACAATTTTCCGTTCTGTGACCGTGAGTGCCATGATATTTGCACATCTGGTTAGGATCCCTTTGGGTTGGATCGAACTGTAGAGGTCGAGGCCATTTGGTATCCTTGATGCGCATGATAGCTGATACAATGGCGGTAGCATCGACACTAAAGTTGTATTCCGATAGCCTTGGTGCGTCTTTAGACCCGGTAGACCTGTCGAAGCCATTTTTGGTCATAAGTCCCCGGTTGCTTTGACCTCGGTCATTTCTCTTTTCGTTTCTCATGGAGTTTCGCCTGGACCCGTTGCATCTCCGATCTCTGTTATATGGCTGATAGCGATCCCTATTTGGCCTTGGTTCACGACCGATCTCTCTCTTGACTCTATCGAAGGTTCTGACTAGATAGACAAACCCCGAAGGGGCCCCAAGTTGATCATCTTAGACTCTGATTTTCGACTGATACCGGTTATGCACATCGACCCATGTAATAGCCGAGTATTCTATTAAGTTCTGCTTCAGCTGTTGTGAAGCCACCGAGCTTTGAATATTAAGTCCTTGAGTAAAAGCTTGAACAACCCAATCATTAGCGACCGGTGGCAGATCCATTCGTTCCATTTGAAACCGGGACACGAACTCCCTGAGCATCTCGCTATCCTTCTGTGTGACTTTGAAAAGGTCTGATTTCCTAGTCTCGACCTTGATGGCACCTGCGTGTGCTTTTACGAAAGAATCTGCAAACATAGCAAATGAGTCAATAGCCTCGATCTCATCGTCCTCCAGGTTGTTCCCATTGATAGCACATGTATAAGAGGTTACATGCTCTTTAGAGTCGGTCATTCCATTGTACTTGGGTATTTCAGGCATACGGAACTTCTTGGGGATTGGCTTCGGAGCCGCGCTTGGAGGGAAAGGTTTTTGCACGAACTTCTTGGAATCGAGGCCTTTCAATATCGGAGGTGCTCCTGGGATTTGCTCTACCCTGGAATTGTAGGTTTCCACCTTTTTGTCGTTAGCCTCGATCTTCTTCTCCCCTGATTCTATCGGTTTTGTCAGCTCCTCGAGCATCTTTATGATCTCAGGGTTAGTCCTTGATTCGTGCTCGTTCAACCTTTCTACGACCAGTTCATCCCTGCGGGTGACTTCCCTGGGAGGATCGGCATCAATCCTGCTCGGTGCACGGCTTTGGTTGTGTAATCGGGCTATCGCCGCCTGTCTCCTTCAACGTTTTGCGTATTTCGAGTTGCCGATCGAGCTCCACCACGAACGTTATTTTCGGGGTCGGTAGGCAAGTTTGCATCGATAGCCACATGCAAATTAGCGTCAATCGGATTTGCGATTGGAATTCCAGCGGGATCAGCAGGTGGTATCTCGTTACCGGGCGCTATGTTGTTATTTTCACCTTGGTGACCGGACTCGTTGTCAAGATGCAGCGGTGTTGATTGAGAGTTTGACATTTTTGTATTTTAGCCTAGAATCAAAGACACTTCAAAGAGAAAGTGTAAAGCAATGTGCATTATGGAGATTTGTATCAATTAACCACAATTATCCTTAGCCCTACAGTGGACGCCAAACTGTTTACCCTCAAAATTGGATAACAATTGAATTTATACGCGGTTTTAAGGATACACAATCTAACTTGATATAAAATGAGAAATCATATTAAAATTGAAATTAATGATAAGAAAAGTAAATGTAAACCACACAAGTTAGAACAATCTTGTCCTTGAAGGTTGATCACCTTCGAGTCAAAAATTTTGTCGCAGGTGCGAAGAAATTGACGCACCTGCGAGGTCGCAGGTGCGAAGCTATGCACGCAGAAGCGGAAAAGGGAAAGGGGAGATGGCTTCGCAGAAGCGAAGAAAACGTCGCAAATGCGACTCCGCAGAAGCGGACTTCCTGTCCGTAGAAGTGATGAAGCAGCAGAAGCGAAGGAATTCTCGCATCTGCGAGACCGCAGGTGCAGTTAAAAAATTTCGCAAAAGCGAAAACCCCTGGACAGTACAAAAACAGAGGGGTTCCGAGCTTTTGCCATTTTTGGGCATTTCAAGCGCGGGCTGGGCGATTTTGAGCGAGGTTTTCACGGGAATTCTTAAGGTAAGTCACTTGTGACAATTTTTAGTCAATAATATTGAACTATCGTCGATTATTCCGACTAGATTACGTGTTTTGAGGTGCAAATCGGGAATTTGGACCTAGGGATTTGAAAATAAGATTTGATGATTTGGAGGTCGAATTGATATCAGAATTTGGTAAAATTGGTATGGTTAGACTCGTGGTTGAATGGACTTTCGGATTTTATAACTTTTGTTGGTTCCGAGATGCGGGCCCCATGTGCGATATTTGGGTGAAATTTCGAATTTTGACGTTTTGAGCTGAGACTCGTATCAAAGATCATGATTAGGCTACGTGTCGATATTATGGGGCTCACAGGGTCGTGTTGTTGTTGAATTTAATTGTTTTAAAATATATAATTCATACTCAGTCATGTTCATCCATTGTGAGGATATTTATGGGATCGGGGTTGCCCGCCTGCAACTATATCTATATATA
>AWOL01S0062110.1:0-11682 GCA_000715115.1 Nicotiana otophora
CCCCTTTCAATGAAGATCGGCAACACCAAAGCTCAACCCCTTTCAATCATCAAGCTCAACAAAGGGAAGCAACTCGCTTAGTTCGTCAGAATTGCAACATCTTATGACACTGAAGCTACACTGAATCGAAAGTGTCAGTCACCCCCTTCACTTTCTTACTAGTGGCATCTCTTGATTTGTTTTTTCGCTTTTTTGAAGATTTTTTTTCTTTCATTTCTTTGTGCTGCTGCTCTTGCTCCATTGAATCAATCTCACTTAACTGCTCGCCCTCTGCACCAACAGAAAGTTTGGCATCCTTGTCCTCTGATTTCCCCTCATTATCTTCTGGCTCAATGACCGACATTCCAGTTAAAGTAAAGTCAAACAGGAACGTGCTTCTTTCTAATCTATCTACTCTATTGAAATGCCTCTGAGAATAAGAAATAAGACCTTCAAGCAGTTCTCCAATACCCTTGATCTGTATAATGAGAAGGAAAACGGTAAGATCTCTCAATGAAGCACTAGATAAGTAAAACTAGTTCCAAATAGAGCAAAACAGATAAAAGTGGTGCCTAGAGCACAGCATAGCGTTACAGAGTAGCACCAAGAGATTGACGCTAGACATGCTAAAGTCTAATGTATGTCTAATCAAGCAAGTATATCAAGTAGCCAATCAACTAAATGGACTTTCTTGCTATAAAGAAAAAATTCGAGAACTGAAAAGACCAATACACCAAGCTAACATATGCAATCATTTTCTTGATAGATATTATAGCATGTGATATAATAACAATTTGAAGGCTCGTTGAAGCAATGGAGAAACATTTCTGGAGGTCTCACCGCCTAGTTAGCGGACTTCGCTGGCATGGTAAATCTTCTGGAATATGTATCAATTTTAACAATTTCTTTTTCTACGTTTGTGACCAAACTTTCCATGTACATTTAAGGGGAAGACACAATGGTACCTCAAGAATCTCGACAGGTGAGAGAACACTGAATGCCCGGAAAAGAACAGATTGTGCAATATGACAAAACTTTGGCTTCGTGTTCCAATCCAGGACATATTCCAAAAGCAGGCGACGCTCTTCCTTAGCAAGAGCCTTTACTGCTTTTCCTATCTGATCTTGCGCATCGCTCTTCCTGCCAAGAGCTAGATGTTAGATGAAAGTTGTGGTACAATAGCATTCGCACCATCAATAACCAAAAAGGGAACACAAAAATAGAGCCATCACTAAGAGAAAAGGTAAAAAATGGAGAGGTCAGGACTACCTGCAGAGGTCGCCAAATAACTCTAGAAGTTTATGTGGTCTGCGAAGCTCAAATGCAATCTGAATTGCTCTTGTGTATTCAGCATCTATTAAAGCATTTTCTAGCTCTTGACCCCTTAGAATGCCTTCCTCCTGCATGAGCAACATATTGATATCATCACATGAAGTTCTGTAATAATTTTTCAGACACAAGTACACAACCACATCAGAAACAGACCGGATCTTCTTCTCCCTTCGTATAATATAGTAATAAACACAAATAAACTAACAGCTAATAGCAACTAATTAACTAACTCAATTATACTAATATGACTGTAAAACCATAGGCATCCTGAATTGTTCACAGAACTAGTTCGCAAAAATCTCTCAAAAGTTTTAAAAGACAGAAGAAAAGTAAAAGGTTATACTGTTAGTCTGATAAAATTAACTGGAAGTACTCCTTGACTCAATTACGAAGCTCGAGAGAAAGCAGAATTCTTCAAGAATTGCTCTAGACATTTGGGAAACAAAAGTCCAACGTGATCAAGCCATCAGGACCTCACTGGGGCATAAAGACGCCCATTAACAAAGTTTCTTCCGCAGAAACTATGCCTTGGCAGAATTATTTTTCATCAACACCCAACAATGTTGTTCGATGAATATCACTTCAAGAGAAAATTGATATGATTACTTACTTCTTTAAGAAAAGCTTCCTCTTTATCAGAAGCTGTTGAGTCATGCCACAAATTGATCACCGCATCACCACCGCCAGTTGCAAGCATTTCTGTTTTCTTACCAACAGCCAGGGCCCAAATCTGGATAGCAAGTTAGAGAGAAAACAAGATATTACCAATCCGATCTGTGTGGCAAATATCCGAGAAGAAAATGAACGAGTGTCATTTTGTAAGAAAACAGTAAAATTGTCAGCAACTTTACAATGTATAAAACTACTGAACTAGCTAGCTTTGCTAACCTATCATTGTAAAGATGGTGCAAACCAGAAGCAAGACGAAATTATTCGGTCAAATAGCCAACAATCTCCCAATAGAGAGATTTTACAATCACATTCAAAGACCTAATAACATGCGGTACCAGAACGCAGCAACAAATAAAGTAATTTCATGCTGAGTACACATGAACACGCCAGAATATTCATGCTTTCTTAAGGTTTCCTCAGAGTTTCTCGTCCCAATCGTCCGCGTCATTGAAATTTCTGTACCATTTTAAACTGCAGGTAATAGAAACTGGAGAGTCACTTCGTCAATCAACAGACCAGGACCCAAACTTTGCTGCTCAGTTGCCATGAAAATGTCAAATTCAAACGACAGTTGGAAAAAAGCATTCATCGAATCTTTGGTTAATGACTCAAATATTGATATATAAATGGCCAATGGCACTGGTCAAAAACCAAATTAACTGCGCAGGCTTATACTCATTAATTCAGAACAATTGGATCTTCCAAGGTGGAGATAATGTAATGCTCTTTTTCAAGTGAATGGAAATAAATAAATAACATAAAAATTTGAGCACCTTATCCTCATGTTGGTCATATGTGGCAATACACTCATTTGTCTTAACTGTCCACAGCTTCACCAAACCATCAGCACCTGGAGAGACGGTCATACTTTTAGCAAAAGTAGGCGATGAAAAACAGACATATCAACACTTACATAAAGCTACAATGGCTTCCAGAATGTCATATTACCACAAGAAACAAACTGGGTGCCACGGGTAAGAAATGTTGCTCTTAACACACTTGACGTATGCCCTTCAAATGTTTTCAAACATGATCCGTCAGATATTGCCCATATCTTTATCGTCTTGTCTCCAGAAGCTGTTATCACACAATGATCAACTGGAGAAAACTCAACAGACCATATCCCCCTTTTATGCCCTTTCAGTGTAACCACTGATACAAGGTCTGGAAGTCTCCATATGCAAGCAGTACGATCCTAGTAATATGAGGAGATGCGATGAAAGTTTTAGAAAATATAAAAGAAGCATGAGATGATAATATGTCTCCTGCAGCAGATTTTTTTATGCCACGATTTAATCAGATATCCCAATCTTACAAACCTGGGAACCACTGCAAACAAGACTGTCATTTGGTGCTACTGCCAAAGAGTTAATATCCTTGTCATGTGCTGCTACAACTGCTTTTGCTTTCAAAGTTAGGACTTCTTCATTGTTGTCAGAGACACCATCAAAATGCCATACCTTTAGCGTACGGTCACTGGAAAGAACGTAGAAAGATCAAAGATATAATTTCTAGAAGATATAGGAACACTTTAGATCATTTGGCTTCAACAATCAACATCTTGTAACAGATATTGAAGCCTAAAAAGATGAAGTACACGGTCTAAGGCTAAAAGAAGATGGTATGCAGATACAGGACAATGAATGTTTATTTGCATTCAACCAGTAAAAAAGAATATCAACTCAGGTCAACAAAGCTGTAAGCAAACTCGACTCAGTGCTAAATCCTCATGACAGGTACATACTTCAAATATCAAGGAAGCAGAAGCATCACAGTGGTATAACTAGATTAAAAAGGTTGAGCACTATAATTCAGAAAGAGAATTATCGCTGACGCATCAAGGAGTTAAATCCACTCACTCAAGAGCCAAATGACACAGATCTGAAAAATGTCACTTTACATCATGCATGCTCACACCAGCAAAAACATTTTTTAGGAGATAGACAGCCACACTCGCCAGTATTCTTTTGGGGCTTTGTTCTTTGTATAACACAATACTTTTAATTCTTATAAAAGAGTTCTACTAAAGGACGGTCATGGCAAAGACTTGATTATCAACTAATTCTAAAAGCAAGATATTTACAATTGTGCCTTTATGAATTCCTACTTATGAGCTAAAATTCGACATTGAAGCTAAAAATAGATTTCTAGGTCACATAATTTTGATTCCTGAAAAGTTAATTTGGACAGATCCTGTTCTCAATACAAATTTATAGAAGGGTATGCCCACTACAGCGTTCAGGGATAATCATTTACCTACTACCGCTCACAAAGAAGTTCCGCTGTTTCTTTGATAAAACAACAGCTCCGACAGCTCCCATGTGACCTATGCCAACTCCAACACAAGCTTTGCTCTGGCAATCCCATAACCTAACCTATTGAAACAGTAGAATCAGGAGCAGAAAAAATTGGTACTAATCTTGCATAGCAAAGTACAATCTTGGTAACCAGACAGATAAAGATTAAAAGCGTGCATCAAATGCTGCATGTGTCTAAAGAGCAGAAAGAGATAGGACAGACTTACGGAGTTGTCCTTACTCCCAGTGACAATAAGTGTTCTTCCAGAACTTGATACACAGGTATCAAGGCACAAAATAACATCAGTATGCCCAGCCAACACGTAAGAGCATGACATTGATGTAAGATCATACACTCGCACCTGTATATATGAAATGTTTTAGAACCTGAGAAAAGAGTCAAATTAAACTGTGATGTGATGACTGCTTTATCAAAAGTAAATTCCAACTATTACTTTGATACATGCACCAGTATTACAGCCTAAAAATCAAGTTCTTAATCCTTGTGCCACATAAAATAAAAAGAAATAGAAAGGAGTACTAGACTTGTATGATATCTTTCTAGTCAGATAAGAGGCTTGTAAAATAAGACAAAGAACGATTTGGACTATTCGAATTAGGACACTGTATGTTACATGAAAGAATCTACTCAATTCGTATTCATTCATATTCTTCAAAATGTGTATAATGGTAAGAACAAATTTTAAAGTAGAACATTTTGACGGGTCTTTTCTCACTGGTTCGTTTTGATAAATGATAAATGTTCACAGGTTCAGTAAATATGTTGGAAATGGAGGCCAAGGCAACTTCTGAATAAAAATGCAAAATTTTAACCAAAAATGGCAGGCAAATATCCTCAACATGGGCCCAATAAAGGCTAGAGGCCCCTTAACCAATCAAAAAGTACTGCTAAACAATTGATAATAAACCTGGTGTACATAATTCCTGTAATTCTCAAATAAGATATCACCATAACATGGTTTTGATAGCTGATAGCCAAATTCAATTAAACAATTTTCTCCTCTCACAAGTCATGAAATTATAATTTTGGAAAAAGATATTCAAGGATGTCAAATGCTGAAGAGCAACTTCAAGATGGGCCACAAAAGCCTTACAACTATGTGCAGTATTCTATACATTATTCAATAATTTAAACCCAGGAAAGCATTGCAGAACTGACCTGCTCTACGCTTGTTGAAACAGCAAGGAACTGTTCCTCGTCACCCAAAAATTTCATATCTGCAATCTCTTCATTGTATCCAACAAACCTCTTCCTAAGAACTACATTCAGACTACCTTCAGATTCCTCTGGATAATAAAGAAAAAACTGCTGGTCAGCTGTAACACAAAGTAACTCCTGACTTGCAGGCAAAATCATAGCAGAAGTAAAGCCTCTCTTCGAATCTTCGTTGTCAGAGCTTACGGCAATATCAGAGGATTTCTGCTCAAAAAGGCACAGTGCCCTGTTGCAAAAGAAAATTAAACAATTTAATAATCCAACAGAACTGCAGGAATCACATGACTGAAATGTCTATTATAATCAAGAGAAATCAACAATAAAAGAGAACACTTAGATAACAATTTGTGCAACTAAAGAACTGAAATGCTGTATCTTTCAAGTTTCGACTGCCTTGAATGCTAGAGCAGGATCTATAATACTTTTTGTTTTTATAACTGTCGGAAAATATAACAATGTCAGTTCCAACAGAACTGCAGGAATCACATGAGTGAAATGGCTACCATAATCAAGCAAAATCAACAATGAAAGAGAACACTTAGAAACAATAGATGCAACTAAAGAGCTGAATTGTTGTATCTTTCAAGTTTCGACTGCTTTGAATGCTAGATCCTTTTTAGAACTTTAAGTGATTGACACGTACCTATCAGAACTCCATATCCGTACTAATCCCCGTTCACCGACAGTGATGAAATTAATTGATGGTACATCGTTTCTCTTCTTTGTCTGCGGATGTGTCAATGAAGCCAGGCATGCAGCAAAAGGAGATTCTGGACCAATTATACACAGGGCTTCAAGTGACTCAAACATTGGTATGGTGGTCATGCAGCCATAATCATGTAAGTTCCACAAATTTACAACCTGTCATTAATCTTAGTATCAGATGGTGCTTCAACTGGCACTCAAGGTGTCCTCGTGAAGAAGAATCGGAAAAAAAGAGCACTTCCAAGCTGATGACTTGAAACAAAAACATTTGATAAGTAATATGCATGGTTGAAAGTCTCATTAGCATGTATATAGGTCATCTAACAACTCTATGACATGATATTCTTTAATATTTTCTTGTACGGCAAATAGAAAGATTTGTGCCAAGCATGGTAAAGTGTAAAAGTTTACCCGATCCTCAACAAGGCCAGGATATAGTAATGGTTAAAATAGCAACCATTCCAGAATAGGGGCATTGACTTCACATCTCCCTCTGAATCAAATTTTATTAAGCTTACCTTCACATGTAACTCTTCTCCCAAACCAAAAGGAAAAAGGAGTTTAATTCATTGCTAGGAGTATGTTCATGCCTTAACTTCTGAAAGGTGACCTTCCCTTTGTTGATAACTTAATATCAATCTGGAAACAAAGATTTCTCTTTTTCGGGAAAGAGACTTCTGTCAGGACAGTTACTGGCTTATAGATTGATGCAGGCTATTACTTTCTGTTTAGATTCTTGGATTCATCTTTTAAAGGCCACAAGATGGGTAAAGCTCCTTCCAATCCTCATTACTTTATTTATGACCTCAACAACAATTAGTTTTTTCTCAACCTACCCCACTAAAATATAAAGTGGGAGAAAAAAATAAAGTAAAAAGGAGAACATGCCTTGTCTCTCCCTGCGCTAAGCAGAGTCCATCCGTCTTCAGATATTGCCATGGAAGTGATAGCTGATTGATGTTTCTCTAGTGTTGACAGACATTTCTTCCTCGTCAGATCCCAGACCCTTATGGAAGCATCATCACCACCAGAGAACAGCTATAGACAAATACAAAAAATTAGTTCAATAAGGAGAGGCCCAATCCTCTATACAAATAGGGACCTCATGACACCAAAAAGAAANTTAAACAATTTTCTCCTCTCACAAGTCATGAAATTATAATTTTGGAAAAAGATATTCAAGGATGTCAAATGCTGAAGAGCAACTTCAAGATGGGCCACAAAAGCCTTACAACTATGTGCAGTATTCTATACATTATTCAATAATTTAAACCCAGGAAAGCATTGCAGAACTGACCTGCTCTACGCTTGTTGAAACAGCAAGGAACTGTTCCTCGTCACCCAAAAATTTCATATCTGCAATCTCTTCATTGTATCCAACAAACCTCTTCCTAAGAACTACATTCAGACTACCTTCAGATTCCTCTGGATAATAAAGAAAAAACTGCTGGTCAGCTGTAACACAAAGTAACTCCTGACTTGCAGGCAAAATCATAGCAGAAGTAAAGCCTCTCTTCGAATCTTCGTTGTCAGAGCTTACGGCAATATCAGAGGATTTCTGCTCAAAAAGGCACAGTGCCCTGTTGCAAAAGAAAATTAAACAATTTAATAATCCAACAGAACTGCAGGAATCACATGACTGAAATGTCTATTATAATCAAGAGAAATCAACAATAAAAGAGAACACTTAGATAACAATTTGTGCAACTAAAGAACTGAAATGCTGTATCTTTCAAGTTTCGACTGCCTTGAATGCTAGAGCAGGATCTATAATACTTTTTGTTTTTATAACTGTCGGAAAATATAACAATGTCAGTTCCAACAGAACTGCAGGAATCACATGAGTGAAATGGCTACCATAATCAAGCAAAATCAACAATGAAAGAGAACACTTAGAAACAATAGATGCAACTAAAGAGCTGAATTGTTGTATCTTTCAAGTTTCGACTGCTTTGAATGCTAGATCCTTTTTAGAACTTTAAGTGATTGACACGTACCTATCAGAACTCCATATCCGTACTAATCCCCGTTCACCGACAGTGATGAAATTAATTGATGGTACATCGTTTCTCTTCTTTGTCTGCGGATGTGTCAATGAAGCCAGGCATGCAGCAAAAGGAGATTCTGGACCAATTATACACAGGGCTTCAAGTGACTCAAACATTGGTATGGTGGTCATGCAGCCATAATCATGTAAGTTCCACAAATTTACAACCTGTCATTAATCTTAGTATCAGATGGTGCTTCAACTGGCACTCAAGGTGTCCTCGTGAAGAAGAATCGGAAAAAAAGAGCACTTCCAAGCTGATGACTTGAAACAAAAACATTTGATAAGTAATATGCATGGTTGAAAGTCTCATTAGCATGTATATAGGTCATCTAACAACTCTATGACATGATATTCTTTAATATTTTCTTGTACGGCAAATAGAAAGATTTGTGCCAAGCATGGTAAAGTGTAAAAGTTTACCCGATCCTCAACAAGGCCAGGATATAGTAATGGTTAAAGTAGCAGCCATTCCAGAATAGGGGCATTGACTTCACATCTCCCTCTGAATCAAATTTTATTAAGCTTACCTTCACATGTAACTCTTCTCCCAAACCAAAAGGAAAAAGGAGTTTAATTCATTGCTAGGAGTATGTTCATGCCTTAACTTCTGAAAGGTGACCTTCCCTTTGTTGATAACTTAATATCAATCTGGAAACAAAGATTTCTCTTTTTCGGGAAAGAGACTTCTGTCAGGACAGTTACTGGCTTATAGATTGATGCAGGCTATTACTTTCTGTTTAGATTCTTGGATTCATCTTTTAAAGGCCACAAGATGGGTAAAGCTCCTTCCAATCCTCATTACTTTATTTATGACCTCAACAACAATTAGTTTTTTCTCAACCTACCCCACTAAAATATAAAGTGGGAGAAAAAAATAAAGTAAAAAGGAGAACATGCCTTGTCTCTCCCTGCGCTAAGCAGAGTCCATCCGTCTTCAGATATTGCCATGGAAGTGATAGCTGATTGATGTTTCTCTAGTGTTGACAGACATTTCTTCCTCGTCAGATCCCAGACCCTTATGGAAGCATCATCACCACCAGAGAACAGCTATAGACAAATACAAAAAATTAGTTCAATAAGGAGAGGCCCAATCCTCTATACAAATAGGGACCTCATGACACCAAAAAGAAACTAGAAACAAAAGACTATTGTGCAATTTTACAGAATCTTGTTCCACACCTTCAAAAAGTCCTTCTATTCCTCTCTTTCCAAATAAACCAGAGATTAAAAGGGTAGAATTTAGCATGTCCCCCACAACATAACTAGAAGAAACTTATATTAGCAAGTATGGGGAAGAAGAAGCACAAAAACTCATTAACCACATAAAAAGGCTTACTTGATAACCAGCTATTGTAAAGAAGGGGTAGGTAGTAGCAATAATTTGTTGAAACAAAAACTTTACTAGCTCAAAAAAATGGGAGTATTTTTATTTGTTGTTTCAAAAACAAAATGAAGGTTTTACTGATACAAAAAAGAGGAAGGTTTTTTACGACTTTCCTTTTTCATCTTTAAATTCTAACACCTAACCAAAAATGCAGTTTGCTTCACTTCTACATGATATAGCAAGAGTCACCAGACTGCATAATGATTGCCTAACCAAAAATGCAGTTTGCTGCACTTCCACGTGATATAGCAAGACTGCAAGAGTCACCAGACTGCATAATGATTGCCTATTCAGTCTTGAAAGTTCGAATATCATAAAAACCTCTACTAGACAAAAGCCTTGCCTGAGATGGACTTGTTAAAGAGTCACCATTCTCAGCAGAAACAGGGATATGAGAGACCATTAGAAAATCATGAAAAAATTGGATATGCTTAAACAACAACTACTACTACAAATACTCAATCTCAATTGAAGTCGAATATATGAATCCTCTATATCCATTCTTATTATTGTGAGGGTTTATCATCATTCGACTAGTTTTTCGCTGGTTGTTGACCCTCCGCAGTCTCCAACCCTCATCCTTTATCGAGGTTTAGGACCGGCAAGGTAAAATTCACATAGGATGATGAAGCGCAGTGGACATTCAAATCAAATTTAAAATTTTTGAAAGATAATGACACAAAACTAAAACCTAGGAGAATGATAGCCTGTTTGGCCAAGCTTCTCAAGAGGCCAAAAGTGCTTTTTTTTCCTCAAAAGCACTTTTTTTTCCTAACTTGAGGTGTTTGGCCAAGTTTTTTTTGGGGGGGAGGGGGGAAGTGCTTTTGGGAAGAAGCAGGAGCAGTTTCTAAGAAGCAGAAAAAAGTAGCTTCTTCCCAAAAGCAGAAGCAGTTTCGACTTTTCTTCTTACCAAAAATACACTTAACAAAATATAGTATATACCAAAATAACCGTTAAACCTAATACTTAGGATATTAATNTTAGAAACAAAAGACTATTTTGCAATTTTACAGAATCTTGTTCCACACCTTCAAAAGTCCTTCTATTCCTCTCTTTCCAAATAACCCAGAGATTAAAAGGGTAGAATTTAGCATGTCACCCACAACATAACTAGAAGAAACTTATATTAGCAAGTATGGGGAAGAAGAAGCACAAAAACTCATTAACCACATAAAAAGGCTTACTTGATAGCCAGCTATTGTAAAGAAGGGGTAGGTAGTAGCAATAATTTGTTGAAACAAAAACTTTACTAGCTCAAAAAAATGGGAGTATTTTTATTTGTTGTTTCAAAAACAAAATGAAGGTTTTACTGATACAAAAAAGGGGAAGGTTTTTTACGACTTTCCTTTTTCATCTTTAAATTCTAACACCTAACCAAAAATGCAGTTTGCTTCACTTCTACATGATATAGCAAGAGTCACCAGACTGCATAATGATTGCCTAACCAAAAATGCAGTTTGCTGCACTTCCACGTGATATAGCAAGACTGCAAGAGTCACCAGACTGCATAATGATTGCCTATTCAGTCTTGAAAGTTCGAATATCATAAAAACCTCTACTAGACAAAAGCCTTGCCTGAGATGGACTTGTTAAAGAGTCACCATTCTCAGCAGAAACAGGGATATGAGAGACCATTAGAAAATCATGAAAAAATTGGATATGCTTAAACAACAACTACTACTACAAATACTCAATCTCAATTGAAGTCGAATATATGAGTCCTCTATATCCATTCTTATTATTGTGAGGGTTTATCATCATTCGACTAGTTTTTCGCTGGTTGTTGACCCTCCGCAGTCTCCAACCCTCATCCTTTATCGAGGTTTAGGACCGGCAAGGTAAAATTCACATAGGATGATGAAGCGCAGTGGACATTCAAATCAAATTTAAAATTTTTGAAAGATAATGACACAAAACTAAAACCTAGGAGAATGATAGCCTGTTTGGCCAAGCTTCTCAAGAGGCCAAAAGTGCTTTTTTTTCCTCAAAAGCACTTTTTTTTCCTAACTTGAGGTGTTTGGCCAAG
>AWOL01S0062110.1:14848-30148 GCA_000715115.1 Nicotiana otophora
AATTAAGTACTTTTAAATTTTATTTTCATATATTACTTAAATAAAATAAAAAGATTTAATTATTGCTTGTAATAACAAATTTTTAAGATTATTTATTTACTTATAATATTAACTATTAAGTAAATCTATTCATGTACTTATTCGTAATATTCATGTACTTATTCGTAATTTGATACTTAAAAACACTTTCTGAAAAGCTTGGCCAAACATAAATTATTGCTCAAAAGTGCTTTTCAGAGTGATTAGTCAAACACAAATTGCTTCTCTCCAAAAGTACATTTTTCAAAAGCACTTTTGAAAAAAGCACTTCTCAAAATAAGTTGATTTCTCCAACTTGGCCAAACAGGCTATGAATCAGCTTTCTTGGTGTCCAATTTGTAATGTAAAAAATGACTATTCCAGTGACAATGGGATTATAGTATTTTGCATTTGATTCTTTCATTTGGTGTGATACTCTGAAATACACTAAAATTAAATAAAAGATGCTTGGAGCCATACGAGATACTTATACACATGCATATTAGCAATGCACCTGTAGCCGAATCCATATAACACATAAATACTTCCTGTCCTCGAATATGTTCAAAGGAAAACGCAAAAAGAAATCATTCAAAAAAAATTGGAACACGAAAATCCCAATGGACCAAAAAATTGACAAATGTGCCCTGCTTTCTATAAACAGTTAGCTGAAAGAAACAAGGCAATTCGTTTACATCTTTAATGTGACAAGGAAGCAAGACACTAACTATAACAATCATAAAATCTCACCAGCAGCCGATTCGGGTCAGGATGAAACATAATGCTGGTGACAACCCCTTTGTGACCTTTGAAATAATGAGTGCAAAAGCCTCCATCGACGTCCCACACGAGAACTTTCCTGTCAGCCCCAGCTGTTGCCAGCAATCCACCTGATGCATCACAAGCCATCCCCATCACGGGTCCTTCATGCCCCTGTAAAAGTAAGTTGTCAATGTTCAAGTTCCAAAAGAGCACCAAATTCTCTGCTAGCTATCCCGCCTATAAAGGAACAACATAAAAACTTTTTTATGACGGCGGTATCCATGCCAACTTGTGCACACCTCGACTATTCCACCGAGTACATGTTACCTCCTACCAGCACGGGCACCTACTACCTCCTAAGGTACCGGCTACCTCCAACCAACACGGGTACCTACTACCTCCTAAGGTACCGGCTACCTCCAACCAACACAGGTACCTACTACCTCCAACCAACACAGGTACCTACTACCTCCAACCAACACGGGTATCTGCTACCTTCAACCAGCACTAGTACCTGCAATCTCCTACAAGCACGGGTACCTACTACCTCTTACCAACACGCGTACTTGCTACCTGCTACCAGCACAGGTACCTATTACCTCCTACCAGCACGGATACCTGCCACCTCCTACTGTCACTGGTAACTTGATACCTCCTACCAGCACGAGTAAACTCCACCCGCCAAAACTTTGGCAGTTCGGAACTACAATAAAAACCCCATTCAATCCCTATGATTCTGCTATAGCACTAAAGCACGCTTCATTCCACTACTAACAACCACAACAAACCCAGTATAATCGCACATAGTGGGGTCTGGGGAGGGTAGTGTGTACACAGCCTTGCCCCTACCTTGTTGAGATAGAGAGGTTGTTTCCAATAGACCCTCGGCTCATACCACTACTAAATAACTTGTATTTTAACACGTAAAGCTAAAAATTAAAGATTTTTACCTTCCAGGAGCGTAGGCATTGGAGGGTGGAAAGGTCCCAAACCCTAATCTGTCGGCTATGACTAGCAGAAAAGAGGAAATTATTATTAGGGCTTAGAGCAAGGGCTGTCACTGGCTCAGAATCACCCTCTATGGTCGATTTTATTGAAGCGTTTGATAAATCGACTATCTTTATTGTGTCATTGCAAGCACATATGAGAAACGAATTATCCGAAGCTACGGCGTAAGGCCCGCCTGTGTAGAATTGCTGCAGAGACTGCACACACTTGTAACTTTTCTTCAATGCCGCTGACGCCATTTTAGTCTCTTCCTAGGGTTTGAGCAGTGAAATTCAGAAACGCCCACTATTTGTAAAATTATCAGAGGATGAGATTAGAAAGAATTTTGCGCCAGTTCACCGAAGGAGGATTGGGGGCGGAGCAGGGACAGGGTTTAGGGTTTTACAACGTTTACCTTCTTTTTTTGTTTTTTATTCTTTTCCTTAAACCCTTCAATTGAAAATAAGAAAACATTACTACGTAGTAGTATATTTTTGGTCGGAAGTTTGTACATTCCAATCATTTGCTTTTCTCTTTTTCTCAAGGAATAAAAAGTAGGGTAAAATACATTTTTCTCTTCTTCTTTTCTTTACTTTGGTGTTTTTCCTCCCTCGTTGAAGCGAATTTATTTAGATCGGATCGTACGACCTCGGCATAATCGTGCGTTATATCGCTAGCAATCCGAATATTCACGAGATTTTTCTCCCACTGATGCCCTGCATTTATTATGGTATTCCTTATTCGTTGGTTTTTGGCACTTCATATATATGAGCTGTTGAGATAGAACACGAGACTGAAAAATTTATATCTTTAAAAGAAATTTTTGAAAAATTATGTAACTTACAGTTTTACCTCATTATTGATGGTGTGCTTCATATCTGCTTATGATTTATCATATTACTTTATTGGACCTCTAGTAAGTGTCGATGTCGATCCATCGTCACTACTTCTCCGGGGTTAGGTTAGATATTTACTGGGTACGCGTTGATTTACGTACTCATGCTATACTTCTGCACTAAATGTACAAGATCTGACAAGTTCAATTGGTGGTCATCTTAGTGCATAGGCGCAACTGTTGAGGAGATTTTATGGCGAACTGCATTTCAGGCTACGTATCGTAACCCACAAAGTCTCCACCGTATTATTTACTTTATCCTATCTTATTTACATTTCGGACAGAGTTGTATTATTATTGTATTCCTTAGTAAATGTCCATGCACTTGTGACACCGAGTTTTAGGGCGTTCTAGAATTTGTTTATGATTTTGCTTACCATTGAGACACTTCTACTTTATATTTTACTTAAATCATACGTATATACGATTTTTGATGCATCGATCTCTTTATCTAATAAGATTCATGATTTTAAAAATAATAAAATAAATAATTAAGTTGGTAGTTCACTGTTGGCTTGCCTAACGGTGACGTTGGGCGCCATCACGACCTATAATGGGTTTTGGGTCATGACAATTTTGCTACTTCGAATTCATGCACAATTCAAGACTACTGCCGTATAAATATCAAGAGAGGGTAAAACGTAGTTTTTGGTTCGAATATTAAACCTTTTACGGAATCAAAGTTCTTTAAAAAGAGTTTTACTTTAAATATTTTAAATCTTCAAAAGTTATGTGTTCTTGTTGAAACTTAAAAAGAAGAATGACAACTTGTGAAACTTAAGAAATAGAATAATAAAATTGAAATCAGTTTTAAGTTACATATTGATTGAGATGATTGAATACTTTTATGGAATAGAGTTTCTTCGTTTATTAAATAACTGTAACGACCCGACTTGTCGTTTTAAAAATTTATGCCTCATTCAGTGACTTAAGGTCTCGAGCAGTTTCGCAATATGTATTATGACCCGCGGGTGTGGTCGAGTTTGAATTACTGAAAATTCGGAATTAAATTAAAAGAACAATCCTTATTTAGAAGCTTAAATGGAAAAAGTTGACTCGAGAATTGACTTTTGAGCAAACGACTCCAAAATAGATTTTTGATGATATCAATAGATCTGTATGGTGATTATGGACTTAGGAGCGTGTCCGAAAAATTATTTGGAGGTCTGTAGTGGAATTAGGCTTGAAATGGCGAAAGATGAATTTTTGATATCGGGGTCGGAATCCGATTCTGAAAATTTGAATAGCTTCGTTGTATCATTTCTGACTTGCGTGCAAAATTTGAGGTCATTCGGACGTGGTTTGGTAGGTTTCGGTATCGTTTGTGAAATTCAAAAATTTTTAAAGTTTATTAGGCTTGAATATGTGTATAATTCGTGTGTTTTTTGTGTTGTTGAAGGTGATTTGAAGGTTCGACTAAGTTCGTATGATGTTATGGGACGCGTTGGTATATTTGGTTAGGTCCCGAGGGCCTCGGTGAGTTTCGGATGGTTAACGGATCATTTTTGGCCTTGGTGAGAATGTTGATATATGTTGCTGCATTCTTCTGGTTTCCTCTTTCGCGTTCGCGAGTAGGCCCTCGCGTTCGCGAAGAGTATTTTCTGAGTGGTGAGATTTTGTTCTTCGCATTAGCAAAGGGGAAGACGTGAATGCGAAGGTGTAGTATGCGTGTGCATCGCGAACACGGGAGCAGTGTCGCGTTCGCGAAGAGGAGTAAGGCAGTTGGGGACACCAGGTCCTTGTACTGCGCGTTCACGAGGTTGTGGTCGCGTTCGCGAAGGTCTGAGCTTGTAAAGCATCACGTTCGCGAGTCATGTGTTGTGTTCGCGGAGAGTAAAGTGGAGAGGCAGTCAAGTTGGTCTATGCGAATGCGAGAGGATTTCGCGTTCGCGAAGAAGAAAATCTGGGCAGACAGTGTTAAATTCCAAATTGGGGATTTTGAGTTCATAACACAAAAAATGATTTTTGAGCTCGGTTCTTAGGCGATTTTGAGGGTTTCTTCATGACTTCGACTGGGGTAAGTTTTCTACATCCTAAAGTGATTATATTTCATGAATCTATAGTTATATTCATCATTTAATTCGGATTTTAATGGAGGAAATCAAGATATTTGCAAAATCTTCCAAAAACGAAAATTTAAGATTTGGAGGTCGAGTTATTATTGGAATTCGATAAAATTGGTATGGTTGGACTCATATCGTAATAGGTATTCGGATTTCGTAAAAATTATGTCGGGTTCCAAGGGGCAAGCTCCGCATTGACTTTTGTTGACTTTTTAGAATAAATTTTTAAGTCAACGTTTTATTATCCGAAATTTATTTCCGATGAATTTTAATGAAGTTATACAATTAATTTAGATAGATTTGAGCTGTCCGGAGGCTAATTCAAGCAAGAAGGTGATTTTAGAATATCGGCATAATTTCAAAAAGGTAAGTGTCTTGCCTAACCTCAAGTGGGGGAATTACCCTTTATGCATCGAGTCTTATGTGCCATTTGTGAAATGTGAAAAGCCATATACGCGAGGTGACGAGTAAGTACTCGGGCTTATATGTGCAAAATTTATTGAGTTAAAGTCTTGGGCATATTGCGTAGTAAATTGAATAATTGTTGGCATATATTTAATCATCTAATTACCATGCCACAAATTACAATTATTGAACTTGTTTTTATATGACAATTTGATATAATTATTACTTGTATACTTATGTGAATTCCGTGAGTTTGATGGTTTGATATTTCTTGGAGTTTAATTTTATTATGAATTTTCTCTACGCAAATAATTAATTAAGCAAGCTTAAGAAGAAGTGTTCATATAATTATCTAAATTTGGATTAATGAAGATGTGCCCTATGTTGATTGTTTTCTATCTCTGTTGATTATTTTTAAGGTTTTATATACATTGTGTAAAGCATTGGGCTGATTGTTCTGAAATTAATTGATTTTGTTATTCCTTGGAATTGGTTGTGGCCATTGGGCAAATTGTGATATGAATTGATTTTGTTACGTTGTCGTGATAATATCCCATGTAAATTATTATGTTAGTTGAGTTATCATTTTGAAGATATAATGGTGGTATTTCACTGTTGATATTATATGGGTATAAGGGAGGCATTTCACTGTTGTTATGTATGTTGGGATATTGTTTGGGCGGAGCGATAAGGGTGGCTATAGGAGCGATAAGGGTGGATATAAGAGCGATGAGGGTAGGCATATGAGCAATAAGTATGGCTATTGATATAGTTAGGGCGGAGGGATAATGGAGGCTATAGGAGAGATAAGGGTGGCTATTGTCAGGGATATATGACGATGTAGAGTTATTGCGTTGGTAATTTCTATGTGATGTTGTGATCTTTCTTTTGCTTTTTTTATATCTTGTGAAATTTGTCTTGTTGTTTCGGTAAACTTGATAATAGTCTAATCTATGTTGAAAATGGGAGCATGTGGCTATTCACACGCGATTATGAAATGAAATGTGGGCACGAGGTGCCATGAGTAAATAATGATGATATTGGCACAAGAATCGTCCGTGCAATTGGGATATGAAATGTGGGCACGAGGTGCCGGGGAAATATGATGATTTAATTTTGGGTACGAAGTACCGTGAAAATATGAAATTAGGCTGAGACCCGTATTTTTATGATTATGAAATGGGGTGTCACATGGTGACTTTTAATTGAAAAAAATATATTCAAAATATTTATTTGGAAGAATTTTTATTCAAAAAATATTATATGAAAGAATTTGCATTTGAAAGATATTTATTTGAGAAAATTATATTGGAAAGATATTTATTTGAGAAAATTATATTGGAAAGATATTTATTTGAAGGACTTGATTTAATTGAGTGTACTTGTATTTATTATTTATTGAGCAATATTAATGGTGTTCTTATTGCCATACTGTGCATATCACTGTTTGATTTGTGTTGCCCTTATTGTTATTTGTTTCCTATTATTTTGTATATTATATTGCACAGGTTATTCGACTAGTGAGTGTCTTGAATGTACCTCGTCTCCACTCCACTGAGGTTAGTATTGATACTTATTGGGTAACGACCGTGGTGTACTCATACTATACTTCTGCATATTTTTGTACAGAGCCAGGTGTTGGATATATCGGACTCGGACAGAGCTAAAGTGTGATTGCAAGGATTCAAGGTAGAGATGCTTGGACGTCGCACTCCCTTAGAGTCTTTCTATTTTATTGTACTGTCAACTCTTATTCGAACAATGTTGTATATTCGATCCTTGAGATCATTGCATGTATTCAGTTAGAGTTCGTGACTCAGTACTACCAGTCTTGGGAGGTTGTTTGATTATTTCCGTTATTAGTTTTGATTACTTATAAAAAAAATGGCTTGAAATGTAATCAAAATCGGCTTACTTAATCTTAGAGACTAAGTGCCATCACGATGCCTGTGGTGGGAGTTTGGGTCGTGAAAAGTTGGTATCAGAGCTCCAGGTTTATAGGTTTTACGAGTCACGAATGAGTCTATTAAAGTCTTGTGGATCGGTACGGAGACGTCTGTACTTATCTTCTAGAGACTATAGAACTGTTAGAAAATTTTCACTTCTTTCATTTCTGTCATGCGGATTTGTTGATTGTGAAATTTGAGCCTTTGTATTTTTATTCTCTCACAGATGATGAGGACACGTGCTACCGGGTTAGTTGTGCATGCATCCGCACATACTGCTAGGGCTGCAAGAGGTCGGGGCCGAGGTAGAGGCCGAGGAAGGGTACATGTCGCGACTAGAGCACTTGTCAGAGCAGCAGTTGAGGAGCAGCCAGTAGCTCCAGTTGGGGGACAGGTACCAGAAGCACCAGCTGTTACCCCCGGGTTTTAGGAGACTTTAGCACAGTTCCTGAGTGTGTTTGGTACATTAACTCAGGCGGGATTGATCTCTGTTGCACCAAATATTTTGCAGATTGGGGGAGTAGCGCAGACTCCTACCACAACTCCAGAGCAACAGGTTCACGTTGGTCAGGTTCCAGGTATAGTACCGGTACAACCTGTTATTTCGGTTCGGTCTGAGGTCAGGTCAAAGGCATTAGAAGAAGAACAAAAGAGACTTGAAAGGTTTAAGAGATATAGTCCACCTACTTTCAGTGGCACAGCTACAGAGGATGCCCAAGGATTTCTAGAAAATTATCACCGTATTCTCCGCACCATGGGTATTGTAGAAGTGAGCGGAGTTGCCTTTACTACATTTCAATTGTGAGGCGCAGCGTATCGGTGGTGAAAAATCTATGAAGAAGGTAGACCAGCCGATGCAATACCACCAACTTGGGCTTAATTTTCAGAAATGTTCTTGAAAGAGTTTGTTCCCCAAATTCTACGAGATTCGTGGCGCACATAGTTTGAACGGTTGCGTCATGGCACTATGACAGTGTCCGAATATGCCATCAGGTTCAGTGAGTTAGCCCGCCATGCACCTATCTTGGTTCATACAGTTAGAGAGCGGATCCGTAGATTCATTGAGGGGCTCGATTATGATATTAAAATATGCATGGCTCGAGAGTTGCAAACTGATACTCTATTTCAACAAGTAGTGGAGATTGCGAGGAAGTTTGAGAGTGTTCTAGGCAAGGAAAGAGAGTCTAAGGATGCCAAAAGGTCTTGAGGCTCTGGAGGATTCAGTGGATTTTACTCCTCAGCTAGGACCCATTATAGCGGAGGCTCGAGCAGTCGGCCAGCTCAGTCCGCACATCAGATTTCTCAGAGTGCTCCAATAAGTTCTTACGATGCACCACCGGTACGAGATTACTATAATGGTTATTCCAGTTATCCAGCACAAACTCAGTACGAGCAATCGCGACCTCAGAGGGGTTGTTATGAGTGTGGTGATACTAGGCACATTATGAGAGATGGTCCCAGACTTGGGAGGGGTGGATTTTATCAGAACACTCAGACTTTGGGCCCCAGTGCAACTACTACCCCACGTGCACAACCAGTTATGAGTGGAGGATAGACAGGTAGAGGACGCCTAAGAGGTGGAGGCCCGAACTGTTGATATAATCGCTATGATTTGGCTGAGGCCGATACACCAGATGGTATTGTTACAGGTACGATCTCGATTTGTTATAAAAGAATATTTTCCCTTAATTTGATTCGGATGTGAATATTGAGGTGAGTCATCCTATTATGCTCCGCTTATGGGTGAGCTTCATAATTTTGTGACCCACTTATATGTTTATCCCTGTTGGGAGATTTGAAGATGTGAGCATGTGTCTGTCATTTTTATTTTTGGGCACCATTGAGGGCTATAAGTCCAAAAGTAATTTTTATTATTCATTACAGTGGGTTTGATATGTTTCGAAATAATTGATTCTAATTTTATAAATTATATACCCTACCGGTATGGGGGTTCATTATGTGTTATGAAAAATATTTACAAAATCTACTGAAAAGAAGAAAGAAATGAAATTGAAATTTCTTTTGGCACAATGTGCAAAATACTTGTGATTCGGAATTGAGGACGAGATCCTCGCATTTTTATATGATGTGAAATATTAAAACCGAGCTACAAGCCGTAGTGGAAGTTATATAAGGACGAGGTCCTTATGGTGAAATATTTATGAGTTTAAATTCTCCCTTTGTGAAGTTTAATTTGTACTATAGTACTAATATGGAGTTATGCTTGATATGCTTATGTGATAATTCTTTTTTGTGTTTCTGTGCCATAATTGCGCTGTAATTATTGAGTTTTAGCCTACGAGGCGAGTGCCCAGGTGGAGTTAAATGTGACTCGTTAAGTCGGGTAAATAGTTATGAGGTCTCCATGCCTCACATTCTGTTGTCATTATTGTGAAAATTCGAAATGAGGTGTTGGTTAATATGAGATTAATTGATGATGCTGGAATTAATTATGAACAACTTTTAAGACCAGAGATGTGGTGATGAGCATACATATGATGTGCTTCATTACCTGATATCATTATGTTAAAGCAATGCTTGTAACGCTGAGATTAGTGTTATCGATATATACACTGTGGTGCTTTGTTGGGTTGTGGATGTGTTATTAGGAGTTATTTTGGTGTTACTCTGGCAAGTGGATAGGCCCAATTACAGGGGAGACTTTACCGAAATTTCTGAAAAATTTGGGAGTTAGTAAAATTTGGGGGATTGAGACGTGCAAAAGAAAATATAAGTTATGTTATGTGTTTGAGGGCGAGTGATCCTAAGCGGGGGAGAATATAATACCCCAGAAAAATTTCGAAGTACTTCAACACTATTAAGAAAGTTGATGTGTGCGTAGGCACGAGTTGCTATAGCCAGTTGAGACTAATATTGTGCGTTGATGTAAAAATCAGGCCTTTTGAAAATGTTTGGAGTGTAAGAAATTGGTCTTAAAGTTTACAAATATGGATAAAAGAAATAATCTCAAATGAGATGGTGTTGTTGGGCTTATCTCAAAAGCGGTAACGTGGGATCAACCGTGAGTATATGTGTAAAAGAAAAATCATCAATTTTGTAACCTCAGAATAATTCTTAGCACGTTCGAGGACGAACGTTTGTTTAAGAGGTGGAGAATATAACAAACCGACTTGTCGTTTTAAGAATTTACATCCCGTTCAGTGATTTAAGGTCTCGAGCAGCTTCACAATATGTATTATGACCCGCGGGTGTGGTGGAATTTGAATTATTAAAGATTCAGAATTAAATTAAAAGAACAATCCTTATTTAGAAGTTTAAATGGAAAGAGCTGACCGGAGAGTTGACTTTTGAGTAAACGACTCCGGAATGGAATTTTGATGATGTCAATAGATCCGTATGGTGATTATGGACTTAGGAGCGCGTCCGAAAAATTATTTGGAGGTCTATAGTGGAATTAGGCTTGAAATGGCAAAAGATACATTTTTGATATAGGGGTCGGAATATGATTCTGGAAATTTGAATAGCTTCGTTGTGTGATTTCTGACTTGTGTGCAGAATTTGAGGTCATTCGGACGTGGTTTGGTAGGTTTCGACGTCGTTTGTGGAATTCAGAAATTTCTAAGTTTATTAGGCTTGAATCTGTGTGTAATTCGTATTTTTTTGGTATTGTTGAAGGTGATTTGAAGGTTCGACTAAGTTCGTATTATATTATGAGACGCGTTGGTATGTTTGGTTGAGGTCCCGAGGGCCTCGGGTGAGTCTCGGGTGGTTAACGGATCATTTTTGGCCTTGGTGAGATTGTTGATATCTGCTGCTGCATTCTTCTGGTTTCCTCTCGCGAAGATTGTTTTCTGAGTGGTGAGATTTTGTTCTTCGCGTTCGCGAAGGGGAGGATATGAACGCGAAGGTGTGTTCTGCGTGTGCATCGCGAACGCGGGTGCAGTGTCGCATTCGCAAAGAGGAGTGAGGCAGTTGGGGACCCGAGGTCCTTGTTCTACGCGTTTGTGAAGGTCTGAGCTAGTAAAGCATCGCGTTCGCGGGTCATGTGTCACGTTCGCGAAGAGTAAAGTGGAGAGGTAGTCAAGTTGGTCTATCCGAACGCGAGAGGACGGTCGCATTCGCGAAGATGGAAATCTGGTCAGACAATGTTAAATTCCAAATCGAGGGTTTGAGTTCATAACACAAAAATTGATTTTTGAGCTCGGTTCTTGGGCGATTTTGAGGGTTTCTTTATGACTTCGACTGGGGTAAGTTTTCTACATCCTAAAGTGATTATATTTCATGAATCTATGGTTATATTCATCATTTAATTCTGATTTTAATGGAGGAAATCAAGATTTTTGCAAAATTTTCCAATACGAAAATTTAAGATTTAGAGGTCGAGTTGTTATTGAAATTCGATAAAATTGGTATGGTTGGACTCGTATCGGAATGGGTATTCGGATTTCGTAAAAGTTATGTCGGGTTTCGAGGAGCGGGCCCCGCATTGAATTTTGTTGACTTTTTAGAATAAATTTTTAAATCGACGTTTTATTATCTGGAATTTATTTCCGATGAATTTTAATGAAGTTGTACAATTAATTTAGATATATTTGAGCTGTTAGGAGGTTAATTCAAGCAAGAAGACGATTTTGGAATATCGGCGTAACTTCAAAAAGGTAAGTGTCTTGCCTAACCTTAAATGAGAGAATTATCCCTTAGGCATCGAGTCTTATGTGCCATTTGTGAAATGTGAAAAGCCGTATACGCGAGGTGACGAGTACGTACTCAGGCTTATATGTGCAAAATTTATTGAGTTAAAGTCTTGGGCATATTGTGTAGTAAATTGGATAATTGTTGGCATATATTTAGTCATCTAATTGCCATGCCATAAATTACAATTATTGAACTTGTTTTTATATGACAATTCGATGTAATTATCACTTGTATACTTATGTGAATTCTGTGAGTTTGATGGTTTGATATTTCTTGGAGTTTAATTTCATTATGCAAATAATTAATTAACCAAACTTAAAAAGAAGTGTTAATATAATTATCTAAATTTGGATTAATGAAGGTGTGCCCTATGTTGATTGTTTTCTATCTCTGTTGATTGTTTTTGAGGTTTTATATACATAGTGTGGAGCATTGGGCTGATTGTTGTGAAATTAATTGATTTTGTTATATCCTTGGAACTGGTTGTGGCCATTGAAAAAATTGTGATATGAATTGATTTTGTTACGTTGCCGTGATAATATTCTGTGTAAATTATTGTGTTAGTTGAGTTATCATTTTGAGGATATAAGGGTGGCATTTCACTGTTGATATTATGTGGGTATAGGGGAGGCATTTCACTATTGTTATGTGTGTTGGGATATGGTCTGGGCGGAGCGATAAGGGTGACTATAAGAGCGATAAGGGTGGCTATTGATATAGTTAGGGCAGAGGGATAAGGGATGCTATTATAAGAGTGATAAGGATGACTATAGGAGAGATAAGGGTGGCTATTGTGAGGGATGCTGATGTGGAGTTATTGCGTTGGTAATTTCTATGTGATGTTGTGATATTTCTTGTTTTTTTTTTTATATATTGTGAAATTTGTCTTGTTGTTTCGGTAAACTTGATAATAGTCTAATTTATGTTGAAAATGGAAACCTGCGGCTATTCCCAAGCGGATTATGAAATGAAATGTGGGCACGAGGTGCCCTGAGTAAATAATAATGATATTGGCACGTGAATCGTCTGTGCAATTGGGATATGAAACGTGGGCACGAGATGCCGGGGAAATATGCTGATTAATTTTGGGCACGAAGTGCTGTGAAAATATGAAAGTGGGATGAGACCCGTGTTTATGAAAAATATGAAAAAGGGCCGAGAGGCGTATTTTTATGATTATGAAATGGGATATCACATGGTAATTTTTAATTGAAAAAATTATATTCAAAATATTTATTTGGAAGGATTTTTATTCAAAAAGTATTATATGAAAGAATTTGCATTTGATAGATATTTATTTGAGGAAATTATATTTAAAAGACATTTATTTGAAGGACTTGATTTAATTGGGTGTACTTGTATTTATTATTTGTTGAGCAATATTAATGGTGTTCTTGTTGCCCTGTTGTGCATATCACTGTTTGATTTGTGTTGCCCTTATTGTTATTTGTTTCCTATTATTTTCTATATTATATTTGCACAGGTTATTAGACTTGTGAGTGTCTTGACTGTACCTCGTCTCTACTCCACTGAGGTTATTCTTGATACTTACTGGGTAACGACCGTGGTGTACTCATACTACACTTCTACGCATTTTTGTGCAGAGCCAGGTGTTGGAGATATCGGACTCGGACAGAGCTAAAGTGTGATTGCAAGGATTCAGGGTAGAGCTGCTTGGTCGTCGCACTCCCTTAGAGTCTTTCCATTTTATTGTATTATTAACTCTTATTCGAACAATGTTGTATATTCGATCCTTGAAATCATTGCATGTATTCAGTTAGAGTTCGTGACTCAGTACTACCAGTCTTGGGAGGTTGTTTGATTATTTCCACTGTTAGTATATATATAAAAAAAGGCTTGAAATGTAATTGAAATCGGCTTACTTAGTCTTAGAGACTAAGTGCCATCACGACACCTGTGTGAGATTTTGGGTCGTGACAACAACTAAATAAGACTAACAATTAATCATTTCAGAACATGATTATACTTTTTTTAAAATTTTATTTTATAACTTGCACACAAGTTCTAATATAATATAAAATTTTAATATTGATCGAGATGAGGTACACGCGCAACGCGCGTATCTTAAAACTAGAAATTTCACATTAGACAACATAGTAATTTGAGTTTCATTAATACTTAGGAATAGTTGTTCAATTAATTTCTCTATAATTTTGGAATAGTTATTTAATTATTCTCCTACTATTAACAGTCTAGGAAAATTTAATAATATTTTGTCTCTTAGTTCAACTCCTTATGTTTGGCTAATTCTCACACACCTTTTTTTTTCCCTTTTTCATTAGAAGTCTTTATTATTTGGTAAAATTTTTGAAGGACTAATTTTTCAAAAAATATTTGGTGAAAGATCAAATATTTTCGTAAATATTTTAATCGTCAAACTTCGCTTGTTCTAGCAGCACTGTTTCATGTTCTTTTTCTCTAAGCAAAAAGTTTACGTATTAGCTGTTTTATTTTGTATGCATGTATTTGTATTAGTACTTGAATTTTGCATTCATGTATATTGTTAGAACTTTGATTATAATACCAAAATAATTTATATTATACCCGGTTTTTAATTTGTTTGCGGTGTTTGTAGGCATATATTTCAAGATTAGTTCATTATAACCCATCATCTTGGAGTTCACGCACTTTTATTTTTGGAGTTATATTAGAAAACTTCTAAGAATATCTTATGAGGATGTTTCATTATAGTTTAGCATGCATAATAAGACCAATAGTGTGTTCTGCTAATACTTTTATGATGCAAATTTTGGTACACAGAGAGATTTTTTTGGGTTTCTACGAGCGTAACCAAAATTGAAAAATATTACTCCCACAATCATGACGATGGCCACATCCCAAAACTAAGACAGGACACAATCTCTTTCGTGCTCTAACTTCAAAATTTTCAATTTTAATTTATTTAATTACACTTTCAATTTATAAATCAAACACAATTTTTAATAATATTTATATATTTTTTAAAAATAATTTATTCGTTGGAACTAAAACACACGTGCAACGCGCGTATCCTAAGACTAACGTAGTTGAAAACTTCTAAAAAGAAGATTCAAATACATTTCATATTCAATGAAATGATCTTGCCATATTAGTTGGTAATGGTTGGTGGAGTGGTTAGTTGTTTTATCAGTTCAACAGTACTACCTACCATAATTAAAAACACGATCACTTGCTTTTTCTCGGGGCTAAATGGACTTCATTAGCTTTTAATGGTATCCTTTGAGCTTTTGTCTTGTTAACTAGAACGACAATTAAAAAGGTCTTAAAATCCAGGACATTATCATTTCAACAGGGATTCCATTTCTTTTCCAATGCAGTTTTCCCTCTTTCACCAGAAGTTCTAAGAAAGGAAAAACACACACACACACACTTTCTTTATATTAGTTAAATCCTAAAATTATTAGTTAAACATGATATTGGAACCTGAGCGATGTTCTGCACTCTTAAGAAACTGTATGTATCATATCCAGCACAAGAAGATAATTTATTCATTCACGAAGATAATTTAAAGCATATATATACAGTCGATATTTATACTCCACTTTTC
>AWOL01S0062114.1:407-27020 GCA_000715115.1 Nicotiana otophora
GCCCAAAACATTTATATGCATCAAAATAGAGTCATAAAACTGAGCTATGCGGTAAACAAGTATAAACATGACTGAGTATAGATTTTCAATCGAAAACAATGAGAGGATGGTAAGAAACAGCCCCTAAGGGCCCAAACAGCATTGGCGCAAGGCCCAAACATGGCATTCAGCCCAATTTACAGAAATTCTTTCTAAAACATATAAGTATCAAATGGTTTCAACAAAGTATGCAACTTTACAGTTGCTACGGGACGGACCAAGTCACAAATCCCCAACAGTGCATGCTCACACGCCCGTCACCTAGCATGTGAGTCACTTGAAAATAGTAGAATGATACGAAATCTGGGGTTTCATACCCTCAGGACCAGATTTACAATCGTTACTTACCTCAAATCGGTCAATCTCTAACCCACAATGATCTTGCCTCTGGACTCGGCCTCCAATTACTCCAAATCTATTCACAATCAGTACAATACCATCAATACGAAATATAGGAATGAATTCCACAAGAAAAACTACAAAATTAGACCAAAACCCGAAATTGGCTCAAACCCAACCTCCCGGGGCCACGCCTCGAAATCCGACCAAATTTACAAAATTAGAAAGCTAATTCACTCACGAGTCTAACCATACCAAATTCATCAAAATCCAACATCGTTTGGTCCTTCAGATCCTTAAATTACTTTCCAAATATTTCAAGCCCTAACCCCTCATTTTCACTAATTACCATGATTAAAACAACGGGAAATCACAAGTATACAAGTATAGGGCTCAAGTAACTTACCTCAACGAAATCCCCTTGATTCCCTCTTCAAATCTCTCCTAAAAGCTCCAAAAACCGAGTTGAAATTGTGAAGAATGACCAAAGTTCGCGAAGCGTTCTATTTATGGTTTCTGCCCAGGTATTTTGCACCTGCGGCCATATTCTCGCACCCGCGCGACCGCACCTGCTGTCCAAGAAGCCGCACCTTCGCAACTCACTTAATCACCCAGCTTCCGCACCTGCGGACACCTTCCTTGCACCTGCGGACTCGCATTTGCGGTCCTAGGTGCGCATCTGCGAAACCAGTCCAAACTTCTCATCTCCGCATCTGCTCTCAAAGCCTTGCACCTGCGGGCTTGCAGATGCAGCCAATTCTTCGCACCTGCATTCCCAGCCTTGGCTCAGTGTCTCCCACACCTTCGCACTCCCCACGTGCACCAGCGGCCTCGCACCTGCAACCCTTTCTTTCGCAGGTGCGGAAATAGCAGAAGCAGCAGCTCCAGCTACAATTTCCTACTTCAACGAGTCCGTTAACCACCCGGAATCACCCTGAGGCCCTCGGGACCTCAACCAAAAATTCCAACAAGTCATATATCAACATACCAACTTAGTCGAACCTTCGAATCACTCAAAATAACATAAAATCATCAAATTACCGTCGGATTCTAGCCTAAGAACTTCTAAATTTCCAAATACGGCAACCGATGTCAAAATCAACCAAACCACGTCCGAATGACCTCAAATTTTTCACACACGTCACAAATGACACTACGAACCTACTCCAACTTCCGAAATTCCATTCCGACCCCGATATCAAATTTTCCACTGCCGACTGAAATCGCCAAATTTCCAATTTTGCCAATTCAAGCCTAATTCTACCCCGGACCTCCAAATTACATTCCGGTCATGCTCCTAAGTCCAAAATCATCTAACGAAGCTAATGGAACCATCAGAATTACAATCCGAGGTCAAATGCTAAAGATTCAAATTTTGGTCAACTCTCCTAAATCTAAAGCTTCAACAATGAAATTCTTTCTTCCAATTCATTTCCGAAATACCTGCAACCCAAAACCGATGATTCACACAAGTCAAAGTACATCATACAGAGCTACTCATGCACTCAAACAACCGAGCGAAGTGCAAATGTTCAAAACGACCGGTCGGGTCGTTACTGATTCTTAGGTGTAAGAGTATTAATTATACATGCTTGTTCCAATAAGGGTTATAGGAAGATGTTTGAGCAAAAATAAATAAAGATTGGGTTGAGGAGTGAAGGAGATATTGTAGAAGAACCTTGTAGCCAAATTTGTACACCTAGTATTTGATAAAATGCTCAAATGAGCTGAAACCATGAATATCTTCCTAATTTTTATTGAATTTTGTTATGTCTCAAAATAGATTAGGATTGCTAGAATTTCCAAATGTTGTAGTAATTTATGCAAAGCTAAAAGCGAGGTATGTTGGCTAAACTAATCTCTTAGAATTGAATTCCATGATGTTCCCGTACGTTTCAAGTATAACCGTCTCAAGTTCCTTATTCTATGTTCCGACATGTTCCCAGTAAATTCGATTGTCCTGAATAAGCAAAGTGTCGAGAATTATGTATTCAAAACGTGTTACGAATGTTCCTATCACATTATGTTATCCTTTGGGAATGTGTTCAAGAATTATATGTGTATTAAAATGCTATGTCTTTGAGTCATGTTTCAAATGAAGGCTATGATGCCAAATTGTGTGAGAAAATCTCAATATGCTTATGATTCTTAATTGCTCATATGTGTACATAAAGTCTTGATTGGAAATGTGTTATTGTTGATAATGTATAAAGATGGTTGAAAGTGAAATAAGTGAATTGGGGATATAAAGTGTGGGCAATGTGCCAATAGTGAAAATTATACTTGTGGCCAATGGTGCCAATGAAATGAAATGATGTGAGAAAGGTTATGAAATGAGCCTTGATTCAACTATTCCAAATCGACTTCGAAAATAGAATTGCCTAAAAACTTATGTACTCAAGTCATGCCCATTTGTGGATGTTTTAACAAATGCTATACTTTGTGAGTATTTTCAATGTGTTTTGCATTCTTACATATTCGTGAGTGAAAATTGTGTATTGCTCGTTTTGGGGAAAAGTATTTCAATAATAAATGGTGTGTTACTTGTTAATGATATTAACTTGTGCATCAATTGCCAATTATTTTACTCCATTTCTTCGAAAGAATCTTTTGTGCTTAAATTGTTCATTTCTAGTGAACTTAAAGTTGTGATTTCCGAAATATTATATATTTTGATATTTATGATGATTATACATGAGAGGGAAGAAATGAAAGTGTGGAATATCAAATACGGCCACCGTTCCTTGAATAAAGAATCTTGTGAATGGCCAAAAGAGTCAAGGGAATATTGTTGTTTTTATTGGTTAAAACTACTAGTGGAGATTCATACAATGTGAAAGATGATGAGGTAAATACATTTGTACCTATGTTATCTTTGTGTGCAAAAACAAAATAATATTTTTGGGAGTATCGATAGTCACCGAGGAAGGGTAGGTTGAAATAACACCCCGAAACTACACGTGCCGGTGTAGGAGTGGATTGTGATCATTCCCCTTATTTGGGATGAGATTGATGTGATAAAATTATTCTCCTTAATTGGGATGATATTGATTGATAGAAAAGGATGATGTCGATCCACACGACATTGTGGTGAGACGGCCTAGCCGATCGGGTCGTAATCGGATGCCATGCTGCACACATGGTGGTGATTGTGCTGGAAATTGTAATTGAAATTATGATTGTGGTTGATGTCTCTAATGAGATGGCCTAGCCAATCGGGTCATGATCGGACTCCGTGCTAAAACTACAGTGGTATTGGTATTGAGAGTGATTGTAGTTGATGTCTCTAATGAGATGGCCTAGCCAATCGGGTCATGATCGGACTCCGTGCTAAAACTACAGTGGTATTGGTATTGAGAGTGATTGTAGTTGATGTCTCTAATGAGATGGCCTAGCCAATCGGGTCATGATCGGACTCCGTGCTAAAACTACAGTGGTATTGGTATTGAGAGTGATTGTAGTTGATGTCTCTAATGAGATGGCCTAGCCGATCGGGTCGTGATCAGACTCCGTGCTAAAAGTACGGTGGTATTGGTATTGTGAACATTGGTATTGTGAACAGTGGCATATCGGTGCTAAAGATCTCCCAACCAAAAATAATATTATCATAATATTTTGATTATCACTTCGTAGTTTTATCTTCATATTTTGGAAATTATTATGTTTTAACTTGGCATTTGAATATCATTGATTGTTGATTGTTGTTTCCATGGTTTTCCCTTTCTTACATTGGCATTTTATTTTGAAAGAGGACAGTTAGATTTACATACTAGTACTATTCCATATGTACTAACGTCCCTTTTGCCGAGGGCGCTGCATCTTTAATGGATGCAGGTGGTTCATCAGCGGGCAGCTTTGGTCCTCATTAGAAGTCGCTCTCTATTCAGCAGGTTTTGGTGAGCCCTACTCTATTCCGGTCGTGATGTAATTCGAGTTGTACATTGTGTTTTCAGGTATAGCCGGGGCTTTATTGCCGGCACTTCCATACTACTCTTTTGTTGAACTTAAAGGCTCCGTAGACAGGTTGTGGGTGGTGTTTGATATGGGTAATTGAACTAGAAATGTTGGTATTTGGCAAAAAATGTTTTTATCAAATCTATAAACTTGTAACATTTTGGAAATTATGAATGTAGCTGCTAATGAAAATGAAATGGGAGTTGTTAATGAAATATTTCTGGTGTTTAATTAATAGAGTGCATCTCCTCTTTATTCATGGATCAGTTTAGGTAGAAGTAAATCGAACAGGCTTGCTCGGCCGGTTCACTCGGTTGAGCACCGGTCACTCTCCCCGAGTTTGGGGTGTGACACCGAGTCCTAAAGGCAATCTTTGGAATATCCAAATCGTGAATCTTTATCTGATAATACCCTGACCACAAATATATCTTTGTGAACACTCTGGCACCCTGAAGCTGGTCAAATAAGTTATCAATGCGTGGCAATGGGTACATGTTCTTCACTGTGACCTTGTTCAACTGCCGAAAATCAATACACATGCGCGTAGAACCATCCTTCTTCAAAAATATGTCCGGAGCACCCCAAGGTGACACACTTCACCGAATGAAGCCCTTATCAAGAAACTCTTGCAACTGCTCCATTAACACCTTCATCTCTGCTGGGTCCATACGATATGGTGGGATAGAAATAGGTTGATTGCCCGATAACAAGCCAATATTGAAATCGATATCCCTATCAGGAAGCATGCCCAAGAGATCTGCTAGAAATACATCTAGGAAGTCCCTCACTACCAGAACTGACTCAACGGTAGGAGCATCAATAGTGACATCCCTCACAAAGGCTAGATATGCATCACACCCCTTCACAACCATCTGCTGAGACTTTAGAAATGGCACAACCCTGCTAGGAACATAATCCAATATACCCATCCACTCTAATTGTGGTAAGCCTGGCATAGACAATGTCACAGTCTTGGCGTGAAAATCTAGAATAGCATGATAGGGTGACAACCAATCCATGCCCAAGATCATATCAAAGTCTACCATACTGAGAAACAATAGATAAACCTTGGTCTCAAAACCACCAATAACAACTAAGCATGACCTATACAAACGATCCACAATAATGGAATCTCCCATAGGCGTGGACACATAAACAAGAGAACTCAAAGAATCACGGGATATATCCAAATACAGAGCAAAGTAAGATGACACATATGAATAAGTGGATCCCGGATAAAATAAGATTGATGCATCTCTATAACAAACAGGAACCATACTTGTGATGACTACGTCTAAAGCGACTGCCTCCGTCCTACCTAGAAAAGCATAGAATAAGGCCTGGCCTCTTCCTCTAGGGTGAACTCTACCCGCCCGTCCCCTACCCCTAGCTGGCTACGTGGGTGGAACGGCAACTGTAGCACCAACCATGGCCTGTGATGTTTGTGGACCTGATTGAATCTGTGGAGCTTGAGTAGTCTGTGGAGGTACACCCCTCCTAAGTCTTGGGAAATCTCTCACTATATGATAGGTATCACCATAATCAAAGAAAACTCTCAGTGGGTATGGTTGTTGGGCGTGGCTCGGGCCTGGTCAGCTGGACTGACCACTGAAGGCACCACGTGCAGGAGGTGCACTAGAAAGTGGTTGAGCAAAGTGTGCAACCTAAGACATCTGAATAACCGGAGCACCACTAGAAGATGCAAGTACTGAGTGAACTGGATGGCTCACATAGCCTCTACTATGATGGGATGTAGTTGTAGCTTTGACACCACTAAATCCTCCAATGCCTCGAGGCCTTTTAGCCTCTGTGTCCTCTTCCTTACGGCCCTGCATACCCTCCAACCTCTGTGTGATCTCTACCACATGCTGATATAGGGTATCTGACTCCACGTCTCAACCTATGTTGAACCTAATACCATAGCTGAGCCCCTCAATGAATCGGCAGACTCGCTCCCTAACTGTAGAAACCAAAGTAGGTGCATGACTAGACAAATCACTGAATCAGACAGCATACACTGACACTGTCATAGTACCGTGGCGCCGCTGCTCAAACTTCGTGCGTCATGTATTCCGAAGGGTCTTGGAAACAAACTCTCTCAAGAACATCTCTAAAAACTGATTCCTTGTAAGTGAAGTTGCATCGGCTGGGCTTCCCTCCTCATAAACCCGACACCACTGATATGCTGCTCCTGACAGCTAGAATGTAGTAAAAGAAACCTTGCTCGTCTCCACAATACCCATGTTGTGGAGAATACGATTGCACTTCTCTAGAAAATACTGAGCATCCTCTAAAGCTAAGCCACTGCAAGTAGGAGGATGATACTCCTTGAACCTCTCAAGTCTAAGTTGCTCCTCCTCAGATGCCATTGCCTTAACCTCAGCCTAAACCGGAACAACAGGCTATGCTGGCATAACCTTTTGGACCTAATCGACATGGACTCGCTGCTCTGGAGTATGAGACGTGGGTGTCTGAGCTCGTCCCCCTACCTGAGATGTGGCTTGTGCATGTGGAATCAACCCCATCTAAGCTAAAGTACCGAACATGCTCAAGAACTGTGCAAGAGTCTCCTAAAATGCAGGGGCCGCAACAAGCGCCTCGGGTGCCTGTCCCCCAACTGGACCTACGGGTGGCTCATCTTTCGCAGCTCGGGCAGGTGTTCTAGCTGCATCACGTGCCTTTCCTCAACCTCTACCTCCGCCCCGGCCTCTCGCGGCTTTAGCAGGGAGAGTGGGTGTCTGATCGTCAGATCCAGCAGTGCATTTCCTCACCATATGTGAGAGAATAGAAAGTCAAAGATTTAGATTTCAAAGTCAATCAATTCACACGATAAGGAAATCAAGAAGTGAATTTTTCTTAACGGTTTTGTAGCCTCTCGAAGATAAGTACAGATGTCTCTGTACAGATCCACAAGACTCTACTAAACCTTCTTATGACTCGTAACATATATGAACCTAGAGCTCTGATACCAACTTGTCACGACCCCAATTTCCCTCCTTAGGATGCCTTGATGGCTTCTAGTCTCTAAGACTAGGTAAGCCTGACATTTAATAATAATAACTTGACAGCAATGACTAACAAAAATACTAAAGCAAGACTGATAAACTCATATAAACTTCCAAAATAGGATCTCAACAACACACTTCCCAAAACCGATGGAACTGAGTCATAAGCTCTACAGAATAAACTAGAATGTCCACTACAACACTACTTGAATGAGAAATACAACAGAAAAGAAAGATAAAGGATGGTGACTTCGAGGCCTGCGGACGCTAAGCAAGTATACCTTGAAGTCTCCGGATAATAGCTACAATCAAACACTAACATCTAGCACGAGCAAACATACTTGGATCTACACAAAAATATATGCAGAAGCATAGTATGAGTACACCACAACAGTACCTAGTAAGTATCAAGCCTAACATCGGTAGAGTAGTGACGAGGTTAGGTCAAGACACCTACTTGGACATAATAAACAAAATGAAAACATAATAACGAGAAGTAATGGAATGTGGGGAAATAAATGATACAAAACAAGTTAATAACATAGACTAATGAGAAAAATTGTAAGCATAGAGATAACATAACAGAAGCAACTAAAGAGAACCACAATATCCAAACACGGACAAAGCTGAAAGACACGGAAGACTAAAAGTAACAATAAGTGTTCCACCAAATGGTCTTTTCACATGAGATACACAACAGAAACGAAATCGAGGTACCGCCTCGTATACAACAAGAATCACAACCGAGGTACCGCCTCATATACAACAAGAATCACAACAGAGGTACCGCCTCGTATTCACATTTTTCAATTTTAATAACAATCTTTCCTTATACCGCCGCATGAGCCTTACATTTAAATTGTTTTGAAAGCATTATTCCCGAAATAGCTACATGCACTTTAGCCACCTTATGACGCCGCATGGCTTAAAGTAATTCTCTTACTAGCAACACGTACATAAATCCCACCTTATGCCACCGCATGTGCATTAAACCCTGTACTTGTATCGCCGCATGCGCATCGATATCACATCATAATAACAACTCACAACACAAGTGCCCATATGCCACAACTTGCGAACAATCAACAATATCAATGTTTCCACAACAATAGCCCATGATTCAACAAAAATATCAACAATAACAATGTAATAACGGCTTTTACAACTTCAACACCAATAACTCAACATTGAGAGAGATAATGTGTAACCACGATATCAAATAAGAATAAATCACAATGGGAGAGGTAACATGTAACAATAAATTTAAATATGGATAAATTAACAATGGAAGAGATAACATATAATAGTGACTTCAAGTAAGGATAAATCAACAATGGAAGATATAACATGTAGCAATGCCTTCAAATAAGAATAAATCAACAATGGAAGAGAAAACATGTAACAATGAAAGAGGCAACAACTTCAACTAAACCATAAGAGCAAAGTATCAACTAAGATGTAGAACAAGTGTTAACATACTCAAATACGGCATGTAAGGATAGACTAATACAAGTAAGAGTAGATTGACTATGAGAGTTTAAAACATGATATGACAATTCAATTAAGGCATGGAATGAGTCCAAGTAGCCTAAACCGGTCAAATGCCACATATAACCCATATACCTACTCGTTTTCCCCTACATTTTATGTCCACACAGCTCAAATCTAACCAAATTGACTTAATATCATCAAATAATGCAAGGGAAAACAATTACAATAGATAAAGCTATGATCTTTACACTTTTTCTAAAAAGTCAACAAAAGTCAACCCGGGGCTCGCCCGGTCAAAGTCCGGGTCCAAGTGTAGATTTCGACTATCCATAACCTTACGAGCTCATATATGTGATTAGTTTTAAAATCCGAAGCCATTCGAGCTGATGTGTAATGCTAGTGACGGTGCAATTGGGGTTGTATTGGGCCATAGGAGGAGCAAAATATTTCACTCTAGTTACTACGCAAGCAAGACTCTCACTCCTGCTCAAATAAATTATATTGTGACAGAAAAGGATTTGCTTGTTGTAGTGTTGGCGTTCGATAAATTTTGAGTCTATTTGGTTGGCACCAAAGTCATCGTCTACACAGACTATGCAGCCATCAGGTATTTGATCTAAAAGAAAGATGCTAAACCAAGGCTAATCCGTTGGGTTTTACTCTTGCAGGAATTTGATTTGGAGATCTGAGACCATAAAGGAACAGAGAATCAAGTGGCCGATCACTTGTCTAGGTTAGAAACTCGGAATCATGTAGCTGAGGGAGATGTCATCGAGGAAACCTTCCCGGATGAGCAATTGTTGGCCATTACTGCTGGGGAGGTGCCATGGTATGAAGATTTTGTAAGCTATCTGGAAAGTGGAGAAATGGCGCCTGACCTTGAACCTCGTGCTAAAAAGAGGTTCTTGCGAGATGTGAGATCATATGTGTGGGATGATTCGTTTCTGTTCAAATCTTGTACCGATCAGTTAATGAGAAGATGTGTGCCCGAATCTGAAATAAATGTTATCTTACATGACTGTCATGCGTCACCTTATGGTGGTCATCATGCAGGTGACAAAATGGCTGCCAATGTGGTTCAATCGGGTTTCTATTGGCCTAGGTTGTTTAAATATGCCCATGAGTTCGTAAGGAGGTGTGATAGGTGCCAGAGAAAAGGAACAACTACGAAAAGGCATGAGATTCCATTGCATGGTATTATGGAGGTTGAAATTTCTTATATGTGGGGAATTGATTTTATGGGTCCGTTTCTCTCGTCCAATGGGTGTAAGTACATTTTGGTGGTCGTTGACTATGTGTCGAAGTGGGTGGAGGCCATTGCTCTTCCTACCAATGATGCCAAGGTTGTGGTTAACTTTGTGAAACAGCATATCTTTACAAGGTTTGGCACTCCGAGAGTAATGATAAGTGATGGGGCACCCATTTCTGTAACAAGCTATTGGACAATGTCTTAGCGAAATACGGGGTCAAACATAAGGTTGCAACCGCCTACCATCCTCAGACTAGTGGACAAGTTGAAGTGTCAAATAGAGAGATAAAGCAAATTCTGGAGAAGACGGCTAGTGCAAGTAGGAAAGGTTGGGTTGCAAATCTTGATGATGCTCTATGGGCATAACGGACCACCTACAGAACTCCAATCAGAGCCTCCCCTTACAAGCTGGTTTATGGGAAGGCATTCCATTTACTGGAGGAGCTTGAGCACAAGGCCTATTGGGCGATAAAGAAGCTGAACTTTGATGCGGAATTAGCGGGTCAAAAATGGTTGATGCAATTGAACGAGCTTGATGAGTTTCGCTTGCACGCGTATGAGAATGCCAAGTTATATAAAGAAAAGACCAAGCATTGGCATGATAAGAAAATCCACAATCGCGAGTTCGAACCAGGCCAATTGGTTCTCATGTTCAATTCGAGGTTGAGACTCTTTTCGGGGAAGCTCAAATCGAGATGGTCGGGCCCGTTTGAGGTAGTGAGAGTCACTCCACATGGTGCAATTGAGTTGCGCGTCGTAGGTGGTGAGAAAACGTTCTTAGTGAATGGACAAAGAGTAAAGCTCTATTATGGAGGTGACTTTGATCGTCGGAAGTTGAAGGTATTACTTGCCAATGATTAGATGAGATCCTGCGTCGTGCCGCGACGTTAAATCAGGCGCTTGTTGGAAGGCAACCCAGATTTACTGCTTTCTTTTATTTTTATTTTTATTATATTATTTTTGTAGTGTCTGTTTTTATTTTGTAGGATTATAAGCATAGGAAGAAAAGCCATTGGAAGAGTGCAAAAGTGATCTAGATGGTGAGAACTAAGTGTGGGGTGCCCATACAAAGGAACGTGCCTGGGGGAAGTCTGAGTACTCCGTGAGCCAAGATTGCTTCGGCCTTTGGCCTTTCAGGGAGTTTCTTGTCCACCCTCATTATTGTTTTGCTTTAGTTGTGCATTGGGGACACTACACTCCTTTAAGTGTGTGGAGGGAGAATTCCTCTAGATAATTAGTAGTGGTATGTTACAAAACTGTTAACTTCTGATTTTGATTTTAGCTTCTTATTTTTGTTTTTGTTTTTGTGTAGTATTTTAGTAGCTTAATTGTTTTTTAAATGTGAAAAAAAAATTGGAAAAAAAGGTAGAAAAAATTGGACTTTTCCCGACGATGGATCTCCTTGACAATTTTCTTGAGGGATTAAAGTCTAAACAAAAATCTAAAAATATGTCTTTTGTTTCCTTTAGGTAGTAATAATCTCCCGTGATTTTTCTTTGTGCCTCAGTTATTTTTCATGGGATGTAGTTTGAACCGGGTAGTAGTTTTTCTTTTATTTTATTGTTTTAGAGTAGAACTTAGGAAACAAATGGAGGAAGAAAGATGAGTTTCCCAGGCTCCCTTGACTTGTTTGATAGTAGCATATTTAGGCTTTGGCATGTATTGTATCTTCCCTATGTTTTAAAATTGCTTATGATGCCTTGGTTATTTGGATAGCATGTTTGGTGACGCCTATGTCTCATTTTCTTGACTTATGTTCACTTTGTGCTTAATACTTAATATCTTGTGGCTCTGTGAATACTTGCATTAGTTTGAGAGTCAGAATGAAACCATCCTTAGTGAGTCATGTGCCATGTGTAAAGTGAAATTTTTGTGTAGTCCATGTCATTGTACTTGTATCTAGAACTTGCCCCGTATGTGAGTCGAAGCGAATGTTTAGGTGAGGCTCGGTTTGAAAAATGATTTTAGGCTTTCTTTGATCTTTTAGAGCGTTATTTCTATTACAAATAAAATCTATCCCTAGTTAACTATTTTGAGCCTATAGACTTTTATTTGGCACCCACATTACAAGCCTGTACCCTTTTTTATTCTTAATTGACATTGTTTTGATCCTTTTACCTCTTAAAGTACTTTAATTGTGAGATGAGCACTAAAAGAAGTAAGGGGAGAAATTTGGGTGGCTTTTGAGTGGAACCAATAAAAGGAAGAAAGGTGCACTAATTTTGTAAAAGAATACACCACTGGTGGAAATTGCAAAAGAGAAAAAAAATGTAGATGAATAAATATCTTGCTTTTTCTAGTGGAGTGTAAATAACGATAGTGATTAAAGAAATAGGGAACGTTGTTAGGGATGATTTTAGTTGTGAAATTAAACTTGGGATTGAAGAATTTGCCCTTACAGATGATTATGTGATGTGTTAAAGTGCTTAGGATGGTTAGCCACTATTCCTAAATATATCCTTCCCGTCCCTTAGCCCACATTACAACCATGAAAAAGTCCTAATTGATTTTAGATCGAGTGAGCCTACATTAATAGAGATTTACATTAAGGGCAAGCATATGGTACCAATTGCATGCATGTGATTTTTTTGTGAGAGTGAGCGGTTTTCTTTGATATATGTGAGTCGTTAAAATATAGTTGATCATGATATTCGAATGTGTGGATTGAACTTGCTCTCTTGTTCTTGTTGTGAGGGCACATGGTCTCGCGAAAAATAGGTAGCGTTGTTAGACTTCTACGACATTGGGTGTTCAAGCCATGAGTGCATTGTGACATTGAGTCGGTCTTTGAGGCTAGGATAGTTAAGAGCATGTTGAATTTGTTTTAATTATTTTTGAAGTGTGGCATGAGTTATGGAAAGTGTGTGTTGAATGCCTATGCTAAAGTTTAATTGTTGCAATCAGCCATGGTCATACGTGTAGCATGCTTTGAATTGTAGGAGTTTAATTTTGTTTCGTCTATTATAGTTGTTTGTTCGAGGACAAACAAAGGTTTAAGTGTGGGGTAGTGATGCTGGGCATATTTTCGTATGTTTCGATATTAATTACTCGCATTTTACTGCTCTTTTATTGTGTTTGATCTTGAATATACCCAATTTAATTTGATTATGGAGTTTTATACTTAGTTGGGTGTTAATGGATAATGTAGGTACATTGAAGATAAAATTCGGAGCAAAAGTTATTAATCTAAAGGAGTGACTAGAAGGAGAATCTAATAGATTCAATCATCACATAATGAGTACTTGCTAATCATTACGTCATGATTGGATAAAGGTTATAAAGGAATTGAACAAGCAAAATGATATGAAAAGCATAATGAATTGAGGAATTAGCTGAAGACGTGAAGAATTGACAGAGGCAGGCGGCGCAAGAGTTTTAGTTCGCGTTTGAGCTTGCGTCGTGACTTCCAGCGCGAGATTGTTCGTTGTGTTTAAGCTCGCGAGGCGAGGCCTGACGTGATATTGTTACCTCGCGTTTGAGCATGCTAGGAGCGGCCTGTCGCGAGATGCTTCGCGTGTTCTGGGTTTCAAGCCTATTTCATCTCCTTTTTGGTTTTGGACTTGGTTATTTCATCTAGGCCTTTTCCCTATACATATAAATAGTCTTTAAACACCAGTTTTACGGGATATTTGGACCGAAGGGAGAACAAGTCATTTTTGAGGCAAGAACATCACGTGGAACAACTTTTGGAGGAGAAAATCATCGAGTTCTTCATTCCTTCATCTTTTCTTTGTTATTTATTTATGCAAAATACTTGAAAAATTGTTACTACGAACATGAGTGGCTAAGAACTCTAGTTTCTAGGGTTGCGGTTGACATGATTATTAACGTTTATTAATTACATCTTCGTTAATTTTGATTATCATCTTGTGGTTGTTTCTTTAATTCTAGTTTTAACTTGTGAATTGTTGTAGCTACCAATTCACCTTACTATCTATGCTATGCTTGGGAAAGCCATGTTTAGATTAGAGTAGAATTAAAGTGAGCTTGTTTCTGAACCCGCGGCTTGGGGAACGATTTCGCGGTTAGGATAGGAATATACCTAGCAGTCTTGCTTAGTTGAAAATTGTATTATATTCATTCATGATAGACTCAATGCCATAGGAATAAAAGATTGATATATTGTGGATAGACGAGTAGTATTGTGGGAACATGCTTTTCATATAAACTGGATTAAGAAGTGTGGTTATTGAATTTAATAGAATTGATAAACCGACCACAACCCTGGAATCTTCATCTCCTCTGAGTAAAATCTAAAACACATGTTTGCATCCCTGATAAATTAGCTAATTGTTAAATATTTGCAAAAGTAGTTTAGTAGATAAAAAATATTTTTGATTATCTTGACCAGCTAATTGATTTTTAGCTTGCTTAGTTAACAATTAATCTAAGTCTCTATGGGGTCGACATGTGACTTTCGAATCACTTTATTACTTTATGGCCACGTATACTTGTGTGTACTTGGGGAACCAACAAGTCCAACACCAACCACATAGCATGTATTTCAGGGATTCCTACACTAAATACCAAGTTTAGAAGTGTTACTTACCTCAAACCGCACAAATCACAACTCAAAAAAGCTCTTGCCTCACGAATCGGCCTCCCAACGACTCGGATCTAGTCATGAACAACTTAATACAATCAATATAAGCTATTAGAATCTATTCCATACGATAAAGCTAAGTTCTTTAAGTATTTGAGGATTGTAGAAATTCTTCGGGTTGAAGAATGCACTGAGGAGTTGATGGAAACTTTTGGCTGAAGAAGGCGATTATGCGGTCAGTTTCGCGGGCCGCATAATCATCACGGAGTTGACCAAAGAATTTGTTGATTTTTGAAGGTTGTTCTGCGGTCCATTATGCGATCGCAAATTTTTTTTGTTGTCCACACATCCATCGCAGACTTGACATAAAGAATTTTAGAGAGTGATTCTGCGGTCCACTCTGCGGCCGCATCAGTTGTCTGTGGAATGTAGATCTGCCGCAAACCTGTCCAGACCAGCCCAAATTTGGAGGACCATTTTGCGGTCCAGTTTACGGACCGCAGACGTGATCTGCGGTGCATTATGTGATTGCATAGTTGATATCGAAGTGTCTATTTTCTGATTTTATAACCCGGGACTAACTTGATTAAAAGCCGTTGAAGCTCGTTTTGGAGCAAAAATCTGATATTTTTAGAGAGAATTGAGAGTGTTCTAGAGAGAGAGAGGAGAAAGCCCCAAGTGTGTTGTTCATCAATCCTTGTCCAAGCTTTGAAATTCAACAAGAAAATCTCACAAGGTCTTCAACCAAGAGGTAAGATTCTAGCCCTAACCCTCAATTTTGAAATTTTATTTGGGAATAGGTAATGGGGAGGAAGGTTTTGAGGATGCGGGTTGTTGTTTATGCATGCATGTACATTCATGAGTTGTGGGAAGGTAGTTGAACTCAAATGGGTAGACTTTGGGTTGTGGGGTGAAGGAAATCCTCCATAGGAGAAGCTAGTAATAATAATGCCCACCTAGTGTTTGATAAAATGCTCAAATGAACTGGAAACATGAACTCCTCCCTAATTTGTGTTCAATTTGGCCATATCTCTAAATAGATAAAGTTTCTAGGATTTCCGGAACGGTGTACTGAATTAAGGAAAGCTCAAAGCGAGGTATGTTGGCTAAACTCTTCTCTTAGAATTGAACCCCACGATATCCTTGTAAGTCTCGTGTTGCTTATATAAGTTGATTATTTCGAATAAGCCTTGCGTCCAAAAGATATATGCTCAATATGTATTCCAAATGTTCTTATTATGTTATGTTATGTTATGTGCCATTTCAAAATGTGCTCGAATCATGGGTTGCATATCTAAATGTTATAACTTCAAGTCGTAATCCAAATGAAAGCTATTATGCCAAATTGTGTAAGAAATCTCAATGTGCTTATCATTCTTATTTGCTCACATGTGGACTTAAAGTCTTGAATACAAATGCTTTGTTGTTGATGATCCATGAGGATGTTTAAGAGTGAAAGAAGTGAGTATGAGATGTAGAAATGTGGCCAACATGCCAAGAATGAGAATTACATTTGTGGCCAATAGTGCCAATGAAATGAAGGAATGTGTGAAAGATTATGAGATGACTAGTATAAGTAAGTGATAGTATGAACATGAACTGTGGCCGCTTGCCAAACTGAGAATCATGAGGCATGGTATGTTCCAATGGTTTCAACTATAGTTGTATGCTTCTGAAATAATGAATGTAAATGACTTCGATGTTTGGTCACCGAGAATCATGAACTTAGCTAGTGACCTTAAGATGTGAAGGAGGTATATAATGAGGTGGAAAAGTGATGTCCTATGCTAAATGATGATGAACCTTAATAAAAGAAATTGGTCCATGAACCATTGAAATCTACTTAGTGATTTTCCATGCATGTGTTAATGTAATAAGTTGTGTTTCTCCATGATGAGCATGAACATGAAGTATTCCAATTAACTTACGACCTTAACAGTAATGTTAATCATGTCGCTTGTCTGTAAATAGGGTCCTATGTATGTGCTAATATAATGAGCTGTGTTTATCCATGATGAGCATGAATATGAAGTATTCCAATGATATGGGAAATTACGACCTTAAATGTAATGTTAATCATGTCGCTTTGAGTTTATATATGGTTATGTGCATTATGATGTATTATGAACCCTATGGACGGTCTATGAAATGCATAGGTGTATTGTATATGTGATCCTATGGAAGCTCTATGAAACTCATATGTGTATAATATAATATGAATGAATCCTATGGACGATCTTTGAAATGCATAGGTATATTGTATATGTGATCCTATGGACGGGCTATGAAACGCATAAGTGTATAATATAATATGAATGAATCCTATGGACGGTCTATGAAACGCATAGGTATATTGTATATGTGATCCTATGGACGGGCTATGAAACACATAGGTGTATAATATAATATGAATGAATCCTATGGACGGTCTATGAAACACATATGCATATTGTATATGTGATCCTATGGACGGGCTATGAAATACACAGGTGTATAATATAATATGAATGAATCCTATAGACGGTCTATGAAACACCTAGGTGTATTGTATATGTGATCCTATGGACGGGTTATGAAACACATAGGTGTATAATATAATATGTGAATCCTATGGACGGGCTATGAAACGCATAGGTGTATAATATAATATGTGAATCCTATGGACGGGCTATGAAACGCATAGGTGTATAATATAATATGTGAATCCTATGGACGGGTTATGAAATACATAGGTGTATAATATAATATGTGAATCCTATGGACGGGCTATGAAACGCATAGGTGTATAATATAATATGTGAACACTATGGACGGTCTATGAAACACATATTTGTATAGTATGGGTGAACACTATGGACGGTCTATGAAACACATAGGTGCATAGTAAGAGATGGCTATGGACGGTCTAGTAAGATGCATAGAAAACACGAACCATAGGTGCCACTTTCATTGACATTGTTTGTACATGTTAAATTTACATTATATTTGTATCCCACAGATAATTCATATGGCTCAATTGATCCCAAAAGAAGTTCAGAATGGTGTAAGTATAATAAGACGCGAAATGTGATTCTATGGGACGTTTCGTAGTTTCTTGATATACTTTATTTGCCTCTTATTTGAGTTATCATATTTAATATGTTGTTCTGTCTGCTTCACATACGAGTACTATTCCACTTGTACTCACGTCCCTTTTTGCCGGGGGCGTTGCATCTTTTAATGGATGCAGGTATACTTCTATTGGATGATATGGATCTTTGATAGGGATCTGCTTCACTACTCAGTTTATGGTGAGCCCGCTACAGTTCTAGTGGGTGTTTGAGTCTAGTTCGTTTTAAGTACTTAGGTATCTATTGTCATAGAAGCTCTATGTACATTGTGGGTCATATACTTAAAGTTTTGAGTTTTGTCGGGTATTTATGTTCACAGTATTTACAGTTATTTATAAAGCTATGTATCCATCATGAAGAGAATTTTAGGCCATTAAGCCAAATATATTCAATTTTAAAGTCAAGATCTAATTATGTTATGGTAAATCATGAATGAGTTATGATGAGATGTTGATGCAAAGTAGGCTTGCTGGATCGGGTTTACTCGGTTGAGCGCCGGTCATGCTCCCCAAGTTTGGGACGTGACAACTTGAAAACATGTCTACATTTATGTACTGTGTACGAACTGATTGTAAAATTTCTGTAAGCTATTACTGTCATTATCTGGATTTAGACCGTCCCTTTCTGAGCTCGTCATTGCTTTTAGCCCAAGGTTAGTCCTACTATTTATTGAGTACATTGGGTCGGTTGTACTCATACTACACCCTGCACTTTGTGTGCAGATCCAGGTACATCTAGACACAATGGTTGCTAGATTTGGTGCGGTATCTGCTTGGAGACTATTGCGGTAGCTGCTTTAACGCCTACAGACCTCGATTCTCCTTCCTTTTAGTTTATTTAGTACTGTTCTATTTTCCAGATAGTTGAATTGGAGATTTAGACTGTGTTGACACTTAGTAGCTCATGTACTCGGTGACACTAGGATTTTAGGGTTTGTTGTTATTGAGTTTCAGTTGTTTTTATCAGTTATCTATGAGATATTTCCATTATTAAACCTGTTAAATCATGTTTTTAATTCAAATGCATAATTATCATGTGATTGTTGGCTTGCCTGGTAATGCGATTGACGCCATCACAACAGGTTGGGATTTGGGTCGTGACAAATTGGTATCAAAGCACTAGGTTACTTAGGTCTCATGAGTCAGGAGCAGGTTTAGTAGAGTCTTGTGTATCGGTACGGAGACGTCTGTACTTATCTTCAAAAGGCTACCGAACCATTAGGAAACTTCACCTTCTTGTATTCTTGTCATGCAGATTTGTTGATTCCGGAAACTAAACTTCTTTTAATCTATTCTCTCACAGATGGTGAGGACACGTTTGACCAGATCGGGCAAACGGCCATCAGTACCAACATCTAGAGTCGCGAGAGGTCGGGGTCACGGTAAAGGCCAAGGTGCAGCTCGTACAGTAGCTAGAGCAGCACCTGTGGAGCCACCAGATGCTCCAGCTTAGGATTAGATACCAGACGTGGTTAAGCCGGTGGGACCAGCATAGGCACCAACTATGCCCATTGTGACTCCAGGACTTCAGGAGACTTTGGCCCAGATATTGACTGTATGTACTAGCCTTGCTCAGGCAGTTTCAGTTCAGGGACGCACCAACCACTTCTCAAACTGGGGGAGGTGCTCAGACTCTTGTCGCACGTACTCCAGAGAAGGTGGTTCAACGACTTCAGACACCAGGGGTACTACCAGCCCATCCGGTTGTAACTGCTCAGGCCCAGGTTGGTCCACCAATGAGTGACGAGGAGCAAAAGAGACTAGAGCGGTCTGGGAGGCTCAGGCCTCCAGTATTCAATGGGGCTAAGTCTGAGGATGATAAGGATTTCTTAGATAGGTGCCAACGGATCCTTCACATGGAGGGTATTCTGGAGTCTAGTGGAGTCTCATTTACTACTTTTCAACTGTGGCAGGCATCCTTCAGATGATGGGAGGCCTATGGGTTGAGCAGGCCATCCAGCGCTGCACCACTTACATGGTATGAGTTCTCAATTATCTTCTTAGAGAAGTTTGTTCCACAGACCCACAGGGAGGAGTTGCGTAGGCAGTTTGAGCAGCTACGCCAGAAGGGTATGTCACTGATCCAGTATGAGATGAGATTTTCAGAGTTGGATTGTCACGCGATCTGGTTGGTTCCCACAGAGAGGGAGAGGATTTGGAGGTTCATTTATGGCCTCAACTATGGTCTACGCTTTGTCATGACTCAGGAGATTGCATCATGTGCTAGGATTGACGGGATGGTTTATATTGCTAGGCGGCTAGAGCAGGTTCATAGTCAAGAACATGAGGAAAGGGAGGCCAAGAGGCCTCATTGTTCGGGTAGTTTCAGTAGTGCCTCATCTGGAGGACAGTCCCATCATAGTAGGGGTCGCCCTTATAGGCTCGCTCAGATGGCTCATCCGGTTCATCGTGGTGCATCAGCTAGCCATGGTTCATATAGTGCTCGTCCGGGTCAGTTATCTCTTAGTGCCTTCATAGCTCAGAGTTTATCCCGTGCTCCATCAGTTTAGGGTTCATCTGTACCGGGTCCTTCTAGTTCTCAGGGTCCGATTCAATCTCCACTGCCATTTACGGATTGGAGTTGCTTTGAGTGCAGGGAGTTTGGACATTTGTGGAGGCATTGTCCACGTCATTTCGGAGGTTCAGTTCAGCAGAGGGATGAGGTTATGACTTCCGCACCAGTTACTTCACCACCCGCTCAGCCAGCTCGGGGTGGAACCCAGGTAGCTAGAGGTCGCCCGAGAAGGGGAGGCCGATCAGATGGCAGTCAGGCTCGATGCTATGCTTTTCCCGCCAGACCAATGGCCATTGCTTCAGATGCAATGATCACATGTATTGTTTCAGTGTGCCACAGGGATGCTTCCATATTATTTGAACGTAGTTCCACTTATTCATATGTATCATCGTATTTTGCTCGTTATTTGGATATGCCCTGTGAGTCCTGTTACGCCCTGACCTCAGGGAGTGCGACCAACATTCAACCAAGATAACCCGGCTGAGCAAGCCTGTATATGTAAGGCACCGTAAAAGTTTTCCTAAAAACCCAGTTTTTCCGTGATGCCAGAATTGGCTTAGAGTTTAATAATAGTAGAAGTTCTTCACGGCGAGCTTGCTCGCCGCGGTTCAGACTTTTTGGACTGACCAGAGTGCTGGGGAGTTGAAGGAAAATGTTGGGCAAAATTAGGCATTTCTGCGGCCCATTCTGCGATAGCAGAACCACTCTGCGGACCGCAGACTGGTGGCAGAGTGGAGCAGTTTTCTGGGGCATTTTTTATGTCAATTTTTCGGCCATTATGCTACAGCATAACCGTATCGCGGGCCGCACTCTTGTCGCATATCCCGCCTTGGGATTTTTTGGAGGGAGGTTCTACGGTGCACTATGCGTTCGCAGAACCATTCTGCAGTGCATTATGCGACCGTAGAATAGGTCTGCGGGCCGCATAGTGACGGCAGACCTGGTCAATTTCTTTCCAGTTTTGGCACCTAGATTTCGCGGTCATTTCATGGACCACATAACCATTATGCGGTCACATATACGACCGCAGAACCTGTTCCGAATCTTCATTTTTGGGGTTTTTAAACCCGACCCTATTCCGTTAAAACACCTACCTTGGACCATTTTGAACTTATTTTCTGATATTTTTTAGAGTGAGAGAGAGGGTCCTAAAGGGAGAAAGTGATCTTCATCAAATTGTTCTTCAATTCTCACTTAAAACCTTGAAGATTATCAAGAGAGGCACCTAGGTCTTCTTCGTAAGAGGTAAGATTCTATCACCAAACTCTTAATTTCAAAATGTAACTAGATGCATGTATCCTTGAAGTATGTGGGAAGATTGTGAGCTAAAAATGATAGAGAATGGGTTGGGGAATGTTGGAGTCTTCCACAAAAAGGGCCTTAAAACATTGATGCACACCTAATGTTTGATAATATGCTCAAATGAGCTAAAACCATGTTCATCTTCCTAATTTTGGTTCAATTATGTTATATTGCTAAAATAGAATGAAGTTTCTAATATTCCGGAACATCTTAGAGTTTTAAGAAGCTCAATTGAGGTATGTTGGCTAAACCCTCTTCTTCTTAGAATCGAATCCCACAGTGTTCATGAAATTGGTGCAAGTCCTAAATTGATTATTATAGAATTGGCTATTTCTGATGTATTTGTGTTGAAGGATGTATGTTCGATATTTATTCTAAATGCTTCATCATGTTATCTTGCCATTTGAGTATGTGTTCAAAACGTGGAATATGTGTTAGAAATGTGAAGACTTCATGTCAAGATCGAATAAAGGTTGTTATGCCAAATTGTATGAAAAGCCTCTATGTGCCTAAGATTCCCAAAGTACTAATATGTGAATTTAATGTCTTGAATGGGAAGCCTTATTGAATGTGGGAAAAGGGGAATGGAATTATGAAATACGGCCAAGTGCCAAGAATGACTTTATAGTTGTGATCACTAGTGACAATGAATCGAAAGAATATGAAAGAAGTATGATGTGAGGTTACTGATTGAAAAAGGTAATGTCTCGGGTGAGACGGCCTAGCCGATCGGGCCGTGATCGGACGCCATGACACACACATAGTGGTACTGTGCTAGAAATTATAATGAAATTATGGTTATGGTTGATGTCTCAAATGAGACGACCTAGTCGATCGGGTCGGGATCGGATTCCGTGTAAGAATACGGAGGTATTATGAATTGTGGAATATCAGCACTAAAGATCACCCAACCTAATAATATGGAAATTAACTTGAAAACTTATGTGATCTTTAAATTGATGTTTTAATATTATTTGAATCTCTTATTGAATTTTTGACTGTTCCTCTTGTATTATTATTCATTATATTGAGATGGTGTTTAGCTATACATACTAGTGCTATTCGACGGTACTAACGTCCCTTTTGCCGGGGGTGCTGCATCTTTAAATGGATGCAGGTGGTTACATAGCAGACAATACTGATCACAGATAGTGCTGCATCCTCTTCCCAGCGGACTTGGTGAGCTCCATTTCATTGCGGGGTCATGTATTGTACCTTTTGTTTATATTGTGGTAAATTTTGAGGTATAGTCGGGGCCTTGTTTCTGGCACCATCTTTACTCTTTTTTGTATCTTTAGAGGCTCCGTAGACACTATGTGGGTTGTATATGGGTTTGGGAATATTAAACAAGTTATGTTGTGTTTGATCAATTGTTCCACTCGAACTATAAGAAATGTGTATTTTGAAACTTAAAGGCGCAATGGCTAATGAAACGATTTAGGATTGTATGAATGAGCTTCCTACTGTATAATTAATGAAATCACGTCATTTCTTGATCATGGGTGAATTGGGTAGAAAGTATCTAACATGCTTGCTCGGCCAGGTTTACTCGGTTGAGCACCGGTCGCGCTTCCCGAGGTTGGGGCATGACAGTACAATACCTTCTACCCGAACTCACTCATGAATAAAGGAAAGATCCATTTCATTAATTAGACAATGGGGAGGATCATGTGAACAACACCGATTCCTTATCTTTAGTAACATCATTTATAAAGCTCAATATACATACACTTTCATAGTTTGAGGTGGAACGTGTTATACACATACAACATTACTAGTTTGACTTCCCTAACACCAATATACAACCTGCACTATGTCTATGGAGACTCTAATAGATACAAAAGAGTACGATGATACTGCCGGCAACAAGGCCACGGCTATACCTCAAAATATAATACACAAGGAACAAAAGATATACGACCCCGATATGAAGTGGGGCTCACCAAGTCAGCTGGGAAGAGGGTGTACCGCTATCAATGATCAAAGCCGCTTGCTGTGGAACCACCTGTATCAATTAAAGATGCAGCGCACCCGACAAAAGGGACGTTAGTACATATGGAATAGTACTAGTATGAATGACTAAACACCCTCTCAATAGAACGAATGATAACACGAGGAAAGACAATCATAAAATCAATGGGAGCCTCAAACAATACCGAAACATCAAGTTAAGAGCAAGACAAGTTTCAAATAAATTTCCATATTTTAGGTTGGGAGATCTTAGCACCGATATACCACCGTGATTTTAGCACGGAGTCCGATCACGGCCCGATCGGCTAGGCCGTCTCACCCAAAGACATCAACCACAATCACAATCATTATCTTAATCTCAATCATTGTTTCAATCATAATCTCAAGCACAATCACCACCATGTGTACGGCATGGCATCCGATCACGACCCGATCGGCTAGGCCGTCTCACCATAATGCCGTGTGGATCAACATAACCCTTTTCTTGCAATTATCTCATCCCAATAAAGGTGAATATTCTCATCACATCAATCTCATCCAAATAAAGGGGTACAATCACAATTTACTCCTACACCGTCACATGTAGTTTCTGGGTTAGGTTATTTCAACCTACCCTTCCTCGGTGACTAACGATACTCCCATGGTGTTTATTTAATTAAATGATTGAAAACTCATTTCATTATCTTTTATATATCATTAATTTCATTGGCACAAATGGCCATAACATAACTCATTCTTGGCACGTTGTCCGTATTTCATATTTCATGTTCATCTCTTTCACTTTCAAACATCATCACGGATCATCAACAACCAAGCATTTATATTCAATACTTTAAGTCCAAATGTGAGCAATTAAGAATGTTAAGCACATTGAGGTTTCTTACACAATTTGGCATAATAGCTTTCATTTGAATCACAGCTTATAGTTATAACATTTAGATATGCAACCCATGCTTTGAGCACATTTTTTCAAATAGAACATAACATAACAAAAACATTTGGAATACATATTGAACATATATCTTTTGAAACAAGTCTTATTCGGAATAATCAATTTATAATGAACAACTCGGGACTTGCAAGGATAGTGGGGTTCAATTCTAAGAGAGATGTTTTGCCAACATACTTTGCCTCGAGCTTTTTAAATTACCACAATGTTCCGGAATTCTTAGCCACTTCGATCTATTTAGAAATATAGCGAAATTCAACACAAATTAGGAAGGAGTTTATGGTTCCAGCTCATTTGAGCATCTTATCAAATACTAGGTGTGCATTAAGGTCTCATGGTCCTCCTATCGTGGATTCCCCTCACCCCACAACCCAAGGTCTACCCATTTGGGATCAACTACCTTCCCACACTCACAATTGCACATGCATGCATAGATACACTCGCATACCCAAGAATTTGCTTGCCTTATTACCTATTTTTGGTTAAATCTAGAAATTGAGGGTTAGGGTGTAGAATCTCACCTCTAGGATGAAGACCTAGTAAGTTGCTCTTGTGAATTTTTCAACTTTGAGCAAGAGTTGATGAACAATAACATTAGGAACTTCCCCTCTCACTCTAGACCACTCTTCTATCTCTAAATATCAGTTAGGACCAGCCAAAATAAACCACAAGTTGTTTTTATGAAATTGAGATCGGGTGAAAATTTTCCAAACTTAAACTCTACGAAGTTGGGTCTACGGTCGCAGGCCGGACTGCAAAACAAGTATGCGGTCTGGCAGAAAAAGGTCCCAAAACTAGGCTATTCGGGTTGGGTCTGTGGCAGGTCTGTGGTCCGCAGACCAAATCTGTGGTCGCATAATGCGCCGCTGAACTCCCCTCCAAACATTTTCATGTTGGATCTGCGATGGAGTGTGCATCCCGCAAAATGGTTATGCGGCCGTATAATTGACCGCAAAATATCAACCCAAACTTGCCCAGTTCTCTGCTCTACTCTGTGGCAGATCTGCGGTTCGCAGATCAGTTATGCGACCGCAAAATAGACCGCAGAAATGCCCTACTATACCAAATCGTTTCTTCAACCCCCCAATGCTCTGTTCAACCCAAAAAGTTTGTACCGCGGCGAGCAAGCTTGCCGCAAAGAATCTCTACAATCAACAACACATAAGTCTACCTTGGAACCATGAAACCCTGAGTTTTAGGTTACATTTTATGGGGCCTTATATCCTCCCCTGCTTAAGATCATTCGTCCTCAAATGAGGGCCAAAATCCTCCATTAGAAACCAATATGACTCAGCTGCTATAACACACACCAACAGTTCCAAACTTTTGACTAACTCCTTAAATTTCCAAAACTTTTGCCAGTGTTTCCCCTGTAACTGGGCCTATCCACCTGTCAGAGAATCCCAAAAACTAACCCTAACAACATATACATGAACCAACGACACAACATAACATAAAAACAATGCCAACCGTGGCCTCACGAGTAGTATATCACCAAAAGAAACACCCTTAACATCAACTGTACCAATGATACATAATTCACAGGGAACAATTTCATGGAATAGATTACATAGCTATTCAAACACATACGTCTACCTTGGTACCACAAATCCCCGGGTTTTAGGTGAAATTTTACGGGGCCTTATAAGTATTTAGTTTTGCCTGTTCATGTATCTAGGCTGATGGGCGATTCTATTATTGTGGACCGTGTGTATCGGTCATATTTGGTGACCATTGGGGGATTGTAGATGAGAGTTGATCTCTTATTTCTTAGTATGATTGATTTTGACGTGATTCTAGGCATGGATCAGGTGTCCCCATGTCATGCTATTTTGGGTTGTCACGCTAAGACCGTTACGTTGGTGATTCCGGGATTACCTAGGATCGAGTGGCTGGACTATATTCCCAGTAGGGTAATTTTATATATGAAGTCCCAACGGATGGATGGGAAGGGAAGTTTGTCATATTTGGCTTTTGTGAGGGATGTTGGTGCTGATACTCCTAGTAGTGATTCTGTTCTGGTAGTGTGAGACTTCCCGAATGTGTTTCTAGCAGACCTGTCGGGCATGCCACCCGATAGGGACATTGATTTTGGTATTGACTTGGTGCCGGGCACTCAGCCCATTTCTATTCCTCCATATCGTATG
>AWOL01S0062121.1:0-13227 GCA_000715115.1 Nicotiana otophora
GCTCGGCACTTACCAGTACATGGGGTCGGTTGTACTGATACTGCACTCTGCACTTTCTGTGCAATTTTTGGAACTAGTCCGAGCTGATCGAAAGGTTGGCTGTAGGATTCACTTGCTAGGAGACCCAAGGTAGAACTGTTGGCGTCCGCAGGCCCTGGCGTTCCCTTCTATACCTCATACTTTACTGTTTTCTTATTTTCGCAGACAATTGTATTTCTTTCAGACAAATACTTGTAGTAAAATCTTAGAATATTTGTGAATTGTGACTCCGGATTCTGGATAGTAGTGGCATATATTTGAAGCTATTATATATATATTTCTGCATTCATTTCGACTTGTTATAGCTTGCTTATTGTTAATCACTGAAATGTAAAAGAATTGGCTAATAAATCTCTAACGTTTGCTTGCCTAGCAAGTGTAATTTTATGCGCCATCACGGTCCTGACGGTGGGTATTCTGGGTCGTGACATATTGGTATAAGAGCACTAGGTTGCCTAGGTCTCACAATTCATGAGCGAGCTTAGTAAAGTTTGGGGGATCGGTACGGAGACGTATGTACTTATCTCCCAGAGGCTATGAAGTTTAGGTACAAATTTCACTTCTATTCTTCTTTGTCGTGCGATTCTGCTTTCTCAATACTGATTGAAATTTTCCACTCTTATTCTCTCGAAGATGGCGAGAACACGTACCACTTTTTCAGCTGAGCAATAGCCAGAGCCCTCAGTGGCAGCTCCTACGAGGGGCAGAGGTCGAGGCCGTGCCAGAGGCCGAGGCAGGAGCAAAGCTCAGCCTAGAGCCCGAGCAGTAGCCCCAACAACGGAGCCTTAAGTAGAGTTTGACGAGGAGGTTCCAACCCAAATTGTTCCTGCCGGGCCAGCTTAGGTTCCGGAGGGGTTCATTGCCACCCTAGTGCTTCAAGATGCTTTGGTCCATTTGGTGGGCCTTATGGAGAGTGTGGCCCAGACCGGCACTTTCCCCATGGCACCAGCCATCTCTCAGGCTAGAGGAGGAGCCCAAAGTCCTGCTGCTCAGACTTCGGAGCAGATGGCTCCCTAGTACCAGACTCCAGCAACTCATCCTGTCGGAGTAGTTCAGCCGGTTATTGTGGCACAGACCGGTGATGGGTCAGCTATGTCTGATGAGTCTTTGTGGAGATTGAACAGGTTTACCAAGCTCTTCCTAGTTCACTTCAGTGGTGCTACTTCAAAGGATCCCCAGGAGTATCTCGATAGCTGTCATAAGGTGCTACAAACATGGGTATATTGGAGACCAATGGGGTCGACTTTGCTGCATTTCAGATGACTGGTTCCGCCAAGAAATGGTAGAGAGATTATCTGTTGACCTTACCAGCTAGGTCGCCTGCTCTTACTTGGGACCAGTTCTCTCAGCTCTTCCTAGAGAAGTTTCTGCCTATCACATTGAGAGCGGAGCATCGCCATCAGTTTGAGCGTCTCCAGCAGGGTAGTATGACTGTTACTCACTATGAGACCCGTTTTGTAGATTTGGCCCGTCATGCTCTTCTACTGCTTCCCACTAAGAGAGAGAGAGAGAGAGAGAGAGAGAGAGAGAGAGAGAGAGAGAGTGAGGAGGTTTATTGACGAACTTGCTCAACCTATCAGATTGCAGATGGCTAAGGAGACTGGGAGTGAGATTTCTTTTCAGCGGCTGCCAATGCCTCCAGGTGAGTCGAGATGGTTCTTGCACAGAGAGGTCAGGGGTCTGACAAGAGGCCTCATTATTTCGGTGAGTCCAGCGATGCCTCATCTAGAGGCAGGGGTACTTTTGGTAAGGGCTATCCCCCAGGCCATTTCATTCAGCGCTTCAGGCATCCTAAAGTGCTTCAGGGAGTCGTCGTCCTTATGTGCCTCATTCTGGACAGCCAGCCCATAGTGCACCCTCAGCTCTTATTAGTGCACCTCCTATTCAGAGTTACTATCATGGCCATCCGGCCCATCCGGGTTAGTCTCAGTTTCCACCGCCATAGTATCAGGATGGATGTTTCGTGTGTGGTGGTTATGGGCATATTAGGAGGACATGCCTGAGATTATTGGGCATCCCGCCACAGCATCAAGGTTCTCGTACCATGGTTCCAGCACCAGTTGTTGCACCACCTGCTCAGCCAGCTAGAGGCAGGGGTCGGGCAGCCAGAGGTAGAGGTCTTACTGTTAGAGGTAGAGGTCAGGCCGTTAGAGGTAGAGGCCAGCCAGATAGAGGCCGTCCCAGGGACGTAGTTCAGGGTGGTGGGGCCCAGCCCCAGTGTTATGCTTTTCCGGCCAGGCCTGAGGCTAAGTCATTCGATGCTGTTGTTACATGTACTATTTCAGTTTGCAGTAGAGATACTTCAGTTCTATTTGATCCAGGATCTACTTACTCCTATGTGTCATCCTATTTTGCTTCATATTTGGTTATGCCTCGTGATTCTTTGAATGCTCATGTGTATGTGTCCACACCTGTGGGAGATGCTATTTTTGTAGATCGTGTTTATTTTCGCATGTGGTCACCATTGGGAGTCTTGAGACTCGTGTAGATCTTCGTTTTATCGATATGGTCGATTTTGATGTCATTTTGGGTATAGATTGGCTGTCACCTTATCATGCTATATTAGATTGTCACGCCAAGATGGTAACCTTAGCCTTGCCGGATTGCCTCGATTAGAGTGGAGAGGGACTTTTGGCCATTCTACCAGCAAGGTTATCTCTTATGTGAAGGCTTGACATACGGTCGAGAAGGGGTGCCTAGCTTATTTGGCTTATGTCTGCGATTGTAGTACATAGGTGCCTTCCATGGATTCAGTGCCAGTTGTTCATGAGTTTCCAGAGGTGTTTCCTGCAGACCTACCAGGGATGCCACATGACAGGGATATTGACTTTTGCATTGATTTGGCTCCGGGCACTCAGCCCATTTCCATTCCGCCATACCGCATAGCCCCGCCAGAGTTGAAAGAATTGAAGGAACAGTTACAGGATTTTCTTGATAAGGGCTTCATTAAACCTAGTGTCTCGTCCTGAGGTGCACCTGTGTTGTTTGTGAAGAAGTAGGATGGGTCGATGAGAATGTGTATAGATTACCGGCAGTTGAACAAAGTCACCATCAAGAACAAGTATCCATTGTCGAGGATTGATGACTTATTTGATCAGCTTCAGGGTGCCAAGGTATTTTCGAAGATTGATTTGAGATCTGGCCACCATCAATTGAGGATTAGGGCATCCGATGTCCCTAAGGCAGCCTTTCGGACTCGGTACGGGCATTATGAGTTGCTGGTGATGCCCTTTGGGTTGACAATGCCCCATCAGCATTCATGGATTTGATAAACCGAGTGTTCAAGCCTTATTTGAACTCTTTTGTGATTGTGTTTATTGATTATATCTTGATATACTCACGCATTCGAGAGAAGCATGAGCAACATCTCAGGATTGTGCTTCAGACTCTGAGAGACAACCAGTTATATGCTAAGTTTTCAAAATGTGAGTTTTGGTTGAGCTCAGTCGCTTTCTTGTGGCACGTTGTATCAGTAGAGGGCATTCAGGTGGATCCTAAAAATATAGAGGCAGTTCAGAACTGGCTTAGACCCACTTCAGCTACGGAGATCAGGCATTTCTTGGGTTTGGCAGACTATTACCGTTGATTTGTGGAGGGGTTTTCATCTATAGCAGCCACGTTGACCAGGTTGACCCAGAAGGGTGCCCCGTTCAGATGGTCAAACGAGTGTGAGGCGAGCTTTCAGAAGCTCAAGACTGCTTTGACTACATCGCTAGTGTTGGTGTTGCCCACAGGTTCAGGATCTTATACGGTATATTGCGATGCATCCCGTGTTGGGATCGGTGCAATATTGATGCAGGAGGACAGGGTAATTGCATATGCGTCATGGTAGTTGAAGGTTCATGAGAAGAATTACCCTGTCCACGACTTAGAGTTGGCAGCCATTGTTCATGAGGAGGCACTATCTTTATGGCGTGTCGTGTGAGGTTTTCACGGATCATCGGAGTTTGCAGTACTTGTTCAAACAAAAAGATCTCAATTTGGGGCAGAGAAGGTGTTCAGAGCTATTGAAAGATTATGATATCACCATCTTGTATCATCCGGGGAAGGTCAACGTGGTGGCCGGTGCCTTAAGTAGGATGTCAGTGAGTATGGGTAGCTTGCTTATATTCCAGTCGGTGAGAGACCGCTTGCATTAGATGTTTAGGCTTTGGCCAACCAGTTTGTAAGGTTGGATATTTCAAAGCCCAGCCATGTTCTAGCTTGTACAGTCGCTCGGTCTTCATTGTTTGAGCGCATCAGGAAGCGATAATATCCGGTGCGCCGCCAAGATGTATCAAGACTTGCGACAGCATTATTGGTGGAAGAGGATGAAGAAGGATATAGTTGCATATGTAGCTCGTTGTCTAAATTGTCAGCAAGTAAAGTACGAGCATCAGAGACCTGGTGGTTTTCTTCATAAGATAGAGATTTCTGAGTGAAAGTGGGAGCGTATCACTATGGATTTCGTTGTTGGACTCCCACAGAATTAGAGGAAGTTCGATGCCGTTTGGGTCATTGTGGACAGGCTGATTAAGTCAGTGCATTTCATTAATATGGCAATTACCTATTCTTCGGAGTGGTTGGCAGAGATTTACATCTGCGAGATCGTCTGTGTTCATGGTGTGCCAGTGTCTATCATTTCTGATCGAGGTACGCAGTTCACCTCGCACTTCTGGAGGGCAGTACAACGTGAATTGGGCACGCGAGTTGAGTTGAGCATAACGTTTCATCCCAGACGGACGGACAGTCCGAGCGCACTATCCAGATATTGGAGGATATGCTCCGCGCACGTGTCATAGACTTCGTAGAATCGTGTGATCAGTTCTTTCCCCTTACAGAGTTCGCCTACAACAACAACTACCTTTCGAGCATTCAGATGGCTCCCTATGAGGCATTATACGGTAGGCGGTGCCGGTCGCCAGTCGTGTGGTTTGAGCCTGGGGAGGCTCATTTGTTGGGTACAGATCTAGTACAGGATGCCTTGGATAAGGTCAAGATTATTCAGGATCGACTTCGTATAGCTCAGTTCAAGAAGAAGAGTTATACCGACCGTAGAGTTTGTGATGTTGCATCATTGTCGGGGAGAGGGTTTTGCTTCGGGTATCATCCATGAAGGGTGTCATGAGGTTTGGAAAGAAGGGAAGCTGAGCCCCGGGTATATCGGACCTTTTGAAATTCTCGAGAGAGTGGGAAAGGTGGCTTACAGGCTTGCGTTGCCTTCGAGGTTATCGGCAGTTCATCCGATATTTCATGTGTCCATGCTCCGGAAGTATCACGGTGATCCATCACATGTGCTGGATTTCAGCTCTGTCCAATTGGACAAAGATTTGACTTACGAGGAGGAGCCGGTGGCTATTCTAGCCTGGCAAATTCATCAATTGAGGTCGAAAAGTTATCCTTCAGTCTGAGTGTAGTGGAGAGGTCAACCAGTCGAGGCAGCTACTTGGGAGTCCGAGTCGGAAATGAGGAGTAGATATCCCCACCTATTCACCAGTCCAGGTACTTTCTATGTCCGTTCGAGGACGGACGGTTGTTTTAGAGGTGGAGAATGTGATGACCCGATAGGTCATCTTATGATTTAAACCTAATTTTGTGATTCGAAACCTTTAAAAGTCATGTTTTAGCCTTCCTCGATTTTGCGTGCGCAGTCCGGGCGTCTTTTCGGAAAGATTTTATACTAAATACTGATAAAAATAAGAAATTTTGCCTAAAAACTTCATTTGAGTTGACCTCTGTCAATATTTTTGGTAACCAGGCTCAGATTTGTACTCTTACGGTCCTGGTGGGTCTGCATTGTGATTTGGGACTTGGGCGTATGCCCGGAATCAAAATCGGAAGTCCCTAACCCGAGATATCAGACTATGTCAGAATTTGAAAGTTGAAAGCTTAATGAAATTGAAGTGCTTGACCAAAGTTTGACTTTTTAGATAACGGGTCCGAATTTTAGTTCCGGAACCCGGTTAGGTCCAATACCATATTTATGACTTGTCTGTGAAATTTGATGGAAAACGGAGTTGATTTGACTTGATTTGGACGCCCGGTTGTGAAAATAGGAATTTCAAAGTTTTCTTAAAAATTTCATTCGATTTGGTGTTCAATTCGTAGTTCTAGGTATTATTTTGGCAATTTTATCGCGCGAGCAAGTTTGTATGATGTTTCTTGACTTGTGTGTGTGTTTGGTTTGGAGCCCCGAGGGCTCGGGTGAGTTTCAGATAGGCTATAGAGTGAAAATTAGACTTAGAATATAGCTGGTGTTGCAATATCTGGTGCAGGCCTCTGATCTCGCATTTGTGAAATCAGGCATCGTAATTGCGACCCCTGCAGGTTCCGCATTTGCGAGCTATTTCTCGCATTTGCGAAGAATAGCTGGCCTTGTAGTTTTCGCATTTGCGAACAAGTTCTTCACATTTGCGAACTGGGAAGGGGGAGGTAGTGATCACATTTGCGATCATATGGTCGCATTTGCGAAAACGTCAGGCTCGCATTTGCGAAGATAGCAGGAAATAGGAGACCTTCGCATTTGCGATAGGTATTTTGCATTTGCGGGGCTCGCATTTGCGAACCCCATGTCGCAAATGCGACACCTGCAACTGATCAAAATAATTTTTGGACGGGATTATGGTTCATTTTCCAAATTTTCAAAACCTAAAACCTTAGAGGCGATTTCTTCAAGACCATTTCTTCCCCAAAACTTTGGTAAGTGATCCTAACCTACTTTCTTTCAATTACCCATCACATTTCATGAGTTTTCAACCTAAAATCTAGGCTTTTCATGGTGGAAATTAGGGATTTGGGTAGAATTAGGGATTTTGAAAAATTGAGATTTAGACCTAAAATTGAGGTCGGATTTCAAAACTAATTACATAATCGGGCTCAGGGGTGAATGCGTGAATGGGTTTTGGTCCGAACCTTGAGTTTTGACCAAGCGGGTCGGGGGTAGATTTTTGATGTTTTTGGGAAAAGTTTGGGAAATCAAAATTTATGTATGGTAATTGATTCCTTTAGCAATATTTGATGTTATTGAGTTAATTGTGGCTAGATACGAGTGGTTTGGAGGTGGATTCTATATGCAAAGTTGTAATTTAGAATTGAGTGGCCTGTGGAGCGAGGTAAGTGTTGTGTCTAACCTTGACTTGAGGGATTAGGAACCCTTGACTTAATTGCTATATGAAATTCATGTGAGCGGCGTATATGTGAGGTGACGAGTACTTATACGCCGCCAATTTATCTGTTTTGCCTGTTTCTTTCCGGTCCCTCTCATATGGTCTCATTGCATGCCTAATTGTTATATGCTTTACTTGCATTTACATGCCTAATTGCTACCTGTTAGACATCGTTTCCCTCTGTTAATAGTAGCAGGTGTTCCATAGCTTCGTTATCTCCTATTATTTTTTAAAGTTGATTTATCGGTACTTTTATGGTATATTCTAGATTTGGTCTCGCTGAGTAGTATTACTTGTGTAAATATTTATAGTGTACAAGATACCTAATTATTTCGGTTTGAAGTTAAGCTTTGTGAAGGGTTACGTGATTTGAATTGTGAAATTTTTGTACTTACTGAGTAATTGATATTGAATGGTGGGATCGGGTTGCTCGCCACAACGTGTGGAATAAGGGTGATATATTGAAGAGGAATAAGGGTGAATTGATATTGTACGGTAGGATGGGGTTGCATGCCGCAACAGGTGCAATAAGGGTGGAATATTTGGTGAAATAAGGGTGAACTGTGATTGTGATTATTGTGATATGGTGGGATCGGGTTGCATGCCAAAATACTTATATATATATATATATATATTATGTTGTTTATGCTATTATGAGAAAATAAGGGAGGAATGTGATATGTACGGTGGGATCGGGTTGCGCGCCGCAATAACTTATGTGTTTATGTTTTTTTTTCCCACACTGTGTTAGTTGTACGGTATTCTTGTTTACACTTAAGGATTGGTAGTATCTTAACGCTGCTTTACTCTATCATGTCTTCCTCTTTCTGTTTTTATTATTTATACTGTATGCATGCTATATTGTAAGTGCCCTGCTGTAGCCTCGTCACTCCTTCGTAGAGGTTAGGCTCGGCACTTACCAGTACATGGGGTCGGGTGTACTGATACTGCACTCTGCACTTTCTGTGTAGATTTTAGAGCTGGTCCGAGCTGATCGAGAGGTTGGCTGTAGGATTCATTTGCTAGGAGATCCAAAGTAGACCTGTTGGCGTCCGCAGGCCCTGGCGTCCCCTTCCATACCTTATACTTTACTGTTTCCTTATTTTCGCAAACAATTATATTTCTTTCGGACAAATACTTGTTGTAAAATCTTAGAATGTTCGTGAATTGTGACTCCGGATTCTGCGTAGTAGTGGCATATATTTGAAGGTGTTATTTATATTTTCGCTTTCATTTCGACTTGTTATAGCTTGCTTATTGTTAATCACTGAAATGTAAAAGAATTGGATAATAAATCTCTTACATTGGCTTGCCTACCAAGTATAATTTTATGTGCCAGCACGGTCCCGACGGTGGGGATTCCGGGTCGTGACATACACCTTCTCTGCCATGTCGGCGCTTAGGATAATAACTAGATGATGCACCCGTGCGATGCACGAGCCCAATTGTTGTTTTTTTCTTCTTCTTGTTTTCTTCCTTTTAATATTTCTTGATCTATTGCTAATTACACACTTTCTACGCCTTTAGGGAAAGAAGAAAGAGAATAAACTTTTGTGTAATAACGTATAGAACCATGATTACCTGTATTATTATTTATCTTTTGCATTATGTGCATGTTAATTTTTCTGAAATCGTATTACTATACCAAACACTTTGTAATACTTGTCGAAGTTTGATACTTTATTATACATTGATTAGATAATAATTCAAGTACAATTTAAATTATTTCTACATAGGGTCTACACTTTTTTATTTTGAAATTCTTTTTCACCACCAAACTTAAAATTAATTACTATAAAATAATGATTAAAACGTCAGTTGAAAAATAAGTCGTCATATATTTTTCTCATGGTTTAAATTGAATGATATATAGTTTTATCCTTTTAGTATTTTCAGTTGTGTTAATGTATTACCTTTCTTTTTATAGTAATCCAAATTTGAATAATAAAACATATTAATTTTATTCCCAAATAGATGATGAAAAGGTATTTTTTGGTTCTTTGAAATAATAGTCGTGGTTTTTAATTAGTAAGAATTTTTAACAAGAAAATTTGTATTTTGTTCTAGTTTAATGACATAATATTAAATATAAATTAATCTCTCGATCATTCTAAATACTAATCAAATTGACCTTAAATTGAAATATTGCATTTTTTAAAGTTTCATTTGATAGGATTGAGATACTATATAGGGTATAATACAATTTTCATCACAATAGTTATATGTTGAGATTTTTTAAAAATAACTAATTGTATATTTATGTATTTTAAAATTTATATAATGTTGAATTCTTATTGAATAGAGGAAGTACCCAACTAACTTCAATCATAGAGGGAGAAGTATAATCATGTATGACGATACTTCTCATACTTCCTAATATATAATAATTTTTAAAAGAAAACAATTCCACAAATTAATTATCTTAAGTTTTATTTCAGATATTCTCAAATCATAATTTAGAGAGGGGATACTTATTATACAATTTGAACAAATTTCAATATTCTATAACAAAAAGGGACTTGAAACTATATTTCATTCTTAAATACTTTTTTCCTAATTTTATAAAGTATTCCAATTGAAATTGCAATCTAATGAGAACTTGGTAAAAAATGATATCAATTGATAATAATAACTGAATGTAAATCTACATAAATTATCACCGAATATTTTTTAATAAAATCTTCTTTACCTGAAATAGTTAAAAAAATAAAATAAATGAAATAATATTTCTTAAGGAGATAATAGAATTGTCATATATAAATGTATGTTACCATAGTATTTTTAATCAGGTGAACATTTGAATTATAAAATTACCAAAAAGATAATCTTTCTAGTTAAAAGTACTTATTGAAAAAATAATAATAACAATCAAGTAATGCATTTAGTGAAGATAGTAAAGGTTGAATGGAAAGTGGTGTCCACCTGAATAATTTAATAGCTTATGGCCAGGTTAGTTTTGGTTTTTCATGTTATTAAGAACCCACGACCAAACTTTTGAGCCTAGTATTGTGATGACCCAAAAATGACATCTTTAAATTTAATAAATAATTTGGTATTCTAAGACCTTGAAAAGTAATATTTATCAATCCTCGACTTGCGTACGCAGTCCGTAAAATTTTTCGGAAAGTTTTTATGTGAACAATGAACTACAATGTGAAATAGAGCCTTAAAACTCAACTGAGTTAACTTTGATCAACATTTTGAGCAAACGAATCTGGATCTGTATTTTGATAGTTTCGCTATGTCCGTATCGTAATTTGGGACTTGGGCGTATGCCCGGAATTTAATTTGGAGGTCCCTAGCTCAAGTTATGACCATTTAACGGAAACTAGTAATTTAAAGGCTAAAGATTTCCAAGTTTGACCACGGGGTTGACTTTTTGATATCGGAGTTGGAATCCGATTCTGAAAATTTGAATAGCTTTGTTATGTCATTTATGACTTGTGTGCCAAATTGGATGTCATTCCGGATTCATTTAATATGTTTTGGCACGAGATTTGCAAATAGAAAAGTTTAAAATTCTTAAGTCCGAATCGAGGTGTGAATTGCAATTTCGATATTATTTGATGTGATTTGAGACCCCGAGTAAGTGCATATTATGTAACGAGACTTGTTGGGATATTTGGATAAGGTCCCGAGGGGCTCGGATGGGTTTCAGACGAAATTCAGATTGGTTAGAGCATGTTGGAAATAGCAGGTTCTTGGCAAAACCTGGTGTAATCACACCTGCGAAATAGTGATTGCAGGTGCGCAGCCGCTCCTGCGGAAAGCTGGTCGCTTCTGCGACTTTGGCCTTGGACTGTGACTTCGCTTCTGCGACTTTGGCCTTGGGCTGTGACTTCGCTTCTGCGGAGATGAATTGCGTAGGTGCGCGACCACTTCTGCGGTTGAAAGGTCCGCAGATGCGGAACCTTGCCTGGCAGCCCATTTCGCAGATGCGAGATTTTTCTTGCAGATGCGAGCTCGCATGTGCGAGCCCAGGCACCGTAGGTGTGGAAATGCCTGGGCAGTGTATATATCTAAGAGTCCGAGATTTTTACTCATTTTGGTCATTTTGAGTTCGCTTAGGGCAACATTTTGAGAGGGTTTTCACGATTTTGAACTGGGTAAGTGTTCTATAACCAAAAGTGTTTATATTTCATAAATCCATGTCTATAATCATCCTTTATTTCGGATTTAGATGCAAGAAATTGAAATTTTTATAAAATCTTTCAAAAACGAAAATTTAAGATTTGAAGGTCCATCTGACATTGGAATTGGATAATATTTATATGGTTGAACTCGTAGCGGAACGGGGTTCGAATTTCGTGAAGTTTTTCGGGATTTGAGACATGGGTCCCACTGTCAAATATTTAAATAAATTTTGGATGTTTATCCAAAAAATTAGTAAATTCATATGGAATTAATTCCTACGATTTGTATTGAGTATATCGAATTGTTTGTGAATAGATTTGAAGCTTTTGGAGACAAATTTAAAAGGAACAGTTGTGGTCGAGTAATTGATTGAAATTGCAAAGCGAGGTAAGTATCGTGGTTAACCTTAACTTGAGAGAATAGAACCCTTAAATTATTTGTTACGTGAATTGCATGTGAACGACATATAGACGAGGTGACGAGTGTCTATACGCCGTCAAATTAATTGTTTGCCTAATTATTTGAAAATCCTAAATTTGTTTTAATCCATAAATTAATTGTTATAATAATTGCTACTTGACAGTTAGCATCTTAAATATTAAGCTGTCTATTTTCTCCCTGATTTCCAAAATAAATTGTTATTGCCATTGTTTGTTCATAAATAAATTATAATTATTATGTGCCTTGATGCTTAATAGTTTCTCATTGGACATGGTATTTATTGGAGTAATGTTTATTTACATTTATGAGCTGTTTAAAGTTATATATTGGGGGAACGGGTTGCACCCTGTAACGGAAATGAAAGTAAATTTCTATAATCTTTGTACTAATTAATCTACCTCGGCACCACCAAACCTTAATTTCCTTAGCAAATATTTCCCCGGGGTCGTTACACATAAGTCAACATCCGGTCAACCTTTTCAACTTAAATTCTTAACCTTGGAACTAAGTGCTCCAAATCATTTCAAAACCTCACCTGACCCAAACCAATTACTCCGGCAAGCCAATTAACAACTGTAATTCACAATTTGAGCAGTAAATGGGGGAACGGGATTGCAATAGTCAAAATGACCGGCCAGGTTATTACAGAGAGTGAGAAGATTTATTGAGGGACTCACTCACCCTATCAGGCTTCAGATGGCCAAGGAGACCGGAAGTGAGATTTCTTTTCAGGTAGCTGCTAATATCGCAAGAAGGGTCAAGATGGTTCTTGCACAGGAGAGTGGGCAGAGGTCTGATAAGAGGCCTCGTTAGTTAGGTGGTTTTAGTGGCGCCTCGCATGGAGGCATGTGTAATTTTGGTAGGGGTCATCCTCCCAGACCGTTTCATTCGGCACTTCAGGCATATCACGGTGCTTCAGGGAGTCACAGTCCTATTATGCCTTACTCTGGGCAGCCAACATTTAGTGCACATTCAGCTCCTATCAGTGCACCACTACTCCAGAGTTACTACATCTGTTATTCGGCCCATTCGGGTCATCTTCAGCTTCAGCAGCCACGACATCAGGATGGGTGTTATGAGTGTGGGAACATTGGTCACATCAGGAGGTATTGTCCTAGGTTGGCGAGTAACAGATCCCGGCAGGATTCTCGTGCCATCATACCGGCACCGGTTGCTTCACCGCCTGCTCAGTAAGTTAGAGGTAGGTGCCAGGCAGATAGAGGTGGAGGTCAGGCCATTAGAGGTGGAGGTGAGGCTGTTAGAGGCGGAGGCCAGCCAGTTAGAGGCCGTCCCAGGGACGCAGTTCAGAGTGGTGGGGCCGAGCCCCGATTTTATGCTTTTCCAGTTAGGCCTGAGGCCGAGTCATATGATGCTGTGATCACATGTATTATTCCAGTTTGCCATAGAGATGCTTCAGTTCTATTTGATCTAGGATCTACTTATTCCTATGTGTCCTCCTATTTTGCTT
>AWOL01S0062121.1:19718-32298 GCA_000715115.1 Nicotiana otophora
TCATTTCACTCCAAAACTACTCCGGACCCAAACCTACCAACTTGATACAATTCAACACCGCTGAACAACACATAAAGAAGCAGGAATGGGGAAAAATAGGGCTATAAGTCTCGGAATGACTGGCCGAGTCATTACATCCTCCACCTCTTAAACAAACGTTAGTCCTTGAACGTGCCAAGAGTTATTCTCAAAACCATCAAGAACTCTCTTTGAAACCCAATGGCACAAAACCAACCCGTCAGGACTGAATCCTTCTAACTCAACCAAGCTACGCAGACCACCAAAAACCCAAGGATATTGTCACAAAACACCTGTAGAACTCATTACCTCATATAGACCCAAAGAACTAATCATACCCATTACCATGCCGATCCAACCTACTACCAAGATGTCCTATCTATCCGAGTTCTTTCTTAATTACCTTCCAATTGATACTTTGCCCCACCATAACACCATAATCCTCAACCCAGACTCACCACATGAGACCCAAGCATAAAACCACATCGCCCTAAGGCTCATAAGATGCTGAATACTTTCTTAAATATCCCCAAAGGTACCACAAGCACGCGCTCACACAATCAACAACTCAATGCTCAAGCTACAGTCAAAACCTGGCCTTATGTCCTTTAGACTAGCCCGATATCAACACACAAAAATCACATCTCGCACATCATCCATGGAATCACAAGCCGTCAATGCATAACTGATACCGAGCGCCCATGTACACATACGAATGCATGGAAGGAATTCAAAGAGTTACACTTCAAGCTGAATAAATACCGCACGAAAAGAATTCAAGAATGTCAAGTTTTCTAAGGGTTCTGCAGCCTCTCGAAGATAAGAACAGACATCTCCGTACCGATCCGCAAGATTCTACTAAACCTGCTCATGACTCGTGAGACCTATGTAACCTAGGCTCTGATACCAACTTGTCACGACCCAAAATCTAACCATGGTTGTGATGGCGCCTATCGTGTTACAAGGCAAGCCTATTTCCCAAAATATTACTACTAAATCGATTATAGTAATTTAATAAAACATTTGAACATTTAAATTTTTCATAAACTAAATCAACTCTAAATATAATATTGAAAAATACGGAAATGAGCCCCAAACATCGGGGTGTAATTAAGTCATGAGCATCAAAAACTATGAACTAAGATATATACATTGTCTAACTGTCCAAAAGAAGAAATGACAAGAGGAGTAACAAGGTCCTGCGGACGCTAGCAGCTACCTTGCAATCTCCACAGATAGCCGGCCTGAACTCAACGATCGCCGCGCTCTAACTCACCTGGAGCTGCACATGAAGTGCATGGTGTAGTATGAGTACAACCGACTCAATAGTAACAGAAATAACTAAGGAACTGAGCAGTAGTGACGAGCTAAGCAGAATAATCCAATTTTTATTTCCATAATTAAATACAAACAGGAGTAGACAGGTAATTTCATAAATCAGTAAGACTACAAGGAAAATTAACAGGTAAATGCAGCAACAACAAAAAGTAAATGCAACCTCACAGCAATGTCACTCCATCACTCAACACTCGCACTCAGCACTTAACGCTCAACACTCTACGCTCACTAGGGGTGTGTATCTGGATCTGCACAGTCAACTCACGTGCTATGCGGACAACTCACGCGCTATAATATCAATACATGGACCCACATGGTCAACTCACATGTTACGCAGACAACTCACGTGCTATGGTATTAATATCCTCACAACCAGGTCCTCGGCCTCACTCAATCATATACCTTACTAGCCTCACCATCATCAACAAATAAGGGAACACAACCCACATCAAGTATCATAGCATATTAGCAAATAATAGAGACTGAGATAAATATGTATAATAATTTCTATGACTGAGTAAAAATAATATGAGCATGAATAAAGTCTAAGCATGATCTCTAACATGAAGCCAGACAAGTTCAACAACAAGTAACTACGTAAACACAGATGATGGCCATGAAGCCTCACGGGACGAATCAAGTCTCAATCCCTCGAGGTATACACCGACACACCCGTCACCTAGCGTGGGTATCACCTCCAAACAGTCACACGATATCAAATTCTCCGGGTTTATACCCTCAAAGCCAGAGTTAAAACTCTTACTTACCTCAACAACATAAAATCCTACTCCGGGATGCCCTCGTCTCTGGAATCGATCTCCAAAATCTCCGAATCTAACCAAAAATCAAAATATTACTATCAACATAGTCTAAAGAATCAAATTCTACAATAACAACTACATAAATATGCCAAAAATCCAAAACCGGCGAAAACCCGCCCCCCGAGCCCATATATTGAAATCAGTCAAAAATGGCAGAATAATAAACCTCGTCCTCTTCCGAGTCTAACCATATAAGATTCATCAAAATCAGACTCCGTTTGGTCCCTCCAATCCTCACTTAAAATCTCCAAAACTCAAACTCTAACTCCCTCAATTTCACTTTGAAATCATCAATCAAATCCCAAAATCGAAGATGGATTTATGAAATATAATCAAAACTGAGTAGATAACACTTACCCCAATCTTTATGGTGAAAATCGCCCAAATCCGAGCCCCCCAACTCAAAATATGACCGAATGAACAAACCCTTATTTTATATATTTTTCTGCCAGATATTCTGCCTCATTTCTCATGCCAAACGATCCCAAAACTCCCTTTTTATGCCTCCAATGGATTCCTTGTGAAAGTCTAGTCAATTTAGGCTTTTGAATCACTCAATTTGACCTTATAATGAAGGAGATATATAGGTTTTAATATTTACAACTCGTGCAGATTTTTAAATACACCGTCAGTGGCAATTTCGTAATTACTCTGAAAAATCTGGCAACCTAATCCTTAGTAAAATAACCATAAAATTCCCATATGATGTCCAAATTTGATGATTCATTTTGCTACAGGTCCGCAATTACGATACGGATCTAATGCTTCAATTAAAAAAGAAATTGGAGCTTATTTGTTCAATATGATATCATTTATGCTTGAAGAAACGACGTCAAAACATAAGAAGAACGAGCGCAACATAACCCAAACCTATCCGAAACTCACCCGAAGCCCTCGGGACCTCAACCAATAATTCCAACAAGTCATATATCACTACCCAAACTTAGTCGAACATTCGAAACACCCAAAACAACACCAAAACACCAAATCAACCTCGGATTCAAGCCTAAGAACTTCTAAACCTCCAACTTTCGCCAATTCAAGCCTAATTCTACCACGAACCTCCAAATTACATTCCGGATACACTCCTAAGTCGGAAATCACCCAACGAAGCTAATCGAATCGTAAAACTCCACATCCGAATTCGTTTACTCATAAGTCAACTTTTGGTTGACTTTTCTAACTTAACTTTCTAACTAAGAGACTAAGTGTTCATTTCACTCTAAAACTACTCCGGACCTAAACCTACCAACTTGATACAACTTAACACCGCTGAAAAACACATAAAGAAGTAGGAATGGGGGAAAACAGGGCTATAACTCTCGGAATGACTGGCCAGTTCGTTACAGAAAGGCTGTGAGTATGGGCAATCTTGCATGTATTTCGGTTGGTGAGAGGCCATTAGCTGCAGATGTTTAGACTTTGGCTAATCAGTTCGTGAGGTTAGATGTTTCAGAACCCAGTCAGGTTCTAGCTTGCACAGTCGCTCGGTCTTCTTTATATGAGCGTATCAGAGAGAGGCAGTATGATGATCCTCATTTACTTGTCCTTAAGGACACGGTGCGGCACGGTGATGCCAAATAGGTTACTATAGGGGAATATGGAGTTCTGCGAATGTAGGGCCATATTTGTGCGGCTAATGTGAATGGGCTTGGTGAATTAATTCTTGAAGAGGCACATAGTTCCAGGTATTCTATTCATCCAGGTACCGCTAAAATGTATCAAGATTTGCGGCAAAATTATTTATGGAGGAGAATGAAAAAGGATATAGTTTCATATGTAGCTCGATGTCTTAATTGTCAGCAAGTTAAGTACGAGCATCAGAGACCTGGTGGTTTGCTTCAGAAGTTGGAAATTCCTGACTGGAAATGGGAGCGTATCACTATGGATTTTGTTATTGGACTCCCACGGACTCAGAGAAAATTTGACTAAGTTTGGGTCATTGTGGACAGGTTGACCAAGCTAGCACATTTCATTCTAGTGACAGTTACCTATTCTTCAGAGAGGTTAGCTGAAATTTACATTCGAGAGATTGTCCGTCTTCACGGTGTGCCAGTGTCTATTATTTCAGATCGAGGTACGCAGTTTACCTCACACTTCTGGAGGGCTGTACAGCGTGAGTTAGGCACGCAAGTTGAGTTGAGTATGACATTTCATCCACAAACAGATGGACAGTCAGAGCGCATCATTTAGATATTGGAAGATATAATTCGCGCTTGTGTTATAGACTTTGGAGGTTCTTGGGATCAGTGTTTGCCACTTGCGGAGTTTGCTTATAATAATAACTACCAGTCGAGAATTCAAATGGCTCCATATGAGGAATTATATGGAAGGCAATGTTGTTCGCCAGTTGGCTGGTTTGAACTGGGAGAGGCTCGGTTATTAGGTACCAATTTGGTACAGGGTGCCTTGGATAAGGTCAAGGTTATTCAGGATCGACTTCGCACAGCTCAGTCTAGACAAAATAGTTATGCCAACCATAAAGTTCGGGATATTGCATTCATGGTTGGAGAAAGAATATTACTCCGGGTTTCACCTATGAAAGGTGTAATGAGGTTCGGAAGGAAGTGCCAGTTGAGCCCTAGGTATATCAGACCCTTTGAAATTCTTGAAAGGGTGGGTGAAGTAGCCTATATGCTTCCATTACCACCTAGTTTATCAGCGGTTCATCCGGTGTTCCATGTGTCTATGCTCCGAAAATATCATGGTGATCCGTCCCATGTGCTAGATTTCAGCTCAGTCCAATTGGACAAAGATTTGACTTACGAAGAGGAGCCGGTGGCTATTCTAGCCCGACAGATCCAGCAGTTGAGGTCCAAGAGTTATCCTTCAGTTCGAGTGCAATTGAGAGGTCAGCCGGTAGAGGCATCTACCTGGGAGTCTGAGTCGGACATACTGAGTAAATATCCACACCTTTTCTCCAGCTCAGGTACGTTTTCTAACTCCGTTTGAGGACGAACGTTTGTTTTAGAGGTGGAGAATGTGATGACCCAAAAATGATATCTTTAAATTTAATAAATTATTCAGTGTTCTAAGATCTCGAAAAATACTATTTATTATTTCTCAACTTGCGTGCACAGTCCGTAAAATTTTTCAAAAAGTTTTTATGTGAAAAATGGATTAAAATGTGAAATAGAGCCTTAAAACTTAACTGAGTTGACTCTGGTCAACATTTTGAGCAAACGAACCCAGATTAGTGTTTTGACAGTTCCGGTAGGTTTGTATCATGATTTGGGACTTGGGTGTATGCCTGAAATTTAATTTAGAGGTCCCTAGCTCAAGTTATGACCATTTGATGGAAACTAGTAATTTAAAGGCTAAAGATTTCCAAGTTTGACCACGGGGTTGACTTTTTGATATCGGAGCCGGAATCCGATTTTGGAAATATGAATAGTTCTGTTATGTCGTTTATGACTTGTGTGCCAAATTTGAAGTCATTCTGTATTCATTTAATATGTTTTGGCATGAGATTTGCAAATTGAAAAGTTTAAGATTCTTAAGTCTGAATCGAGATGTGAATTGCAATTTCGATGTTATTTGATGTGATTGGAGACCCCGAGTAAGTCCGTATTATGTAACGAGACTTGTTGGGATATTTGGATAAGGTCGCGAGGGGCTCAGGTGAGTTTCAGACGAAATTCAGATTGGTTAGAGCATGTTGAAAGCAGCAGGTTCTTGGCAGAACCTGGTGTAATCGCACATGCGAAATAGTGATCGCAGGTGCGCAGCCGCTCCTGTGGAAAGTTGGTCGCTTCTGCTACTTTGGCCTTGGGCTGTGACTTCACTTCTACGGAGACGAATCACGCAGGTGCGCGACCGCTTCTGCGGTAGAAAGGTCCGCATATGCGGAACCTCGCCTTGCAGCCCATTTCGCAGATGCGAGATTTTTCTTGCATATGCGAGTTCGCATGTGCGAGCCTAGGCACCGCAGGTGAGGAAGTGCCTGGGCAGTGTATATATCGAAGAGTCCGAGATTTTTATGCATTTTGGTCATTTTAGGCTTGGTTAAGGTGAAGTTTTGAGAGGTCTTTCACGATTTTGAACTGGGTAAGTGTTCTATAACCAAAAAGTGTTTATATTACATAAATCCATGTCTATAATCATCCTTTATTTCGGATTTAGATGCAAGAAATTGAAATTTTTATAAAATCTTTTAAAAATGAAAATTTAAGATTTGAAGGTCCATTTGACATTGGAATTGGATAATTTTTGTATGGTTGAACTCGTAGCGGAACGAGTGTTCGGATTTTGCGAGTTTTTTCGGGATTTGAGACGTGGGTCTCACTGTTGAATATTTAAATGAATTTCGTATTTTTATCCGAAAAATTAGTAAATTCATATGGAATTAATTTCTATGATTTGTATTGAGTATATCGAATTGTTTATGAATAGATTTGAAGCTTTTGGAGACAAATTTAAAAGGAAAAATTATGGTAGAGTAATTGATTGAAATTATAAAGTGAGGTAAGTGTCGTGGTTAACCTTGACTTGAGGGAATAGAACCCTTAAATTATTTGTTACATGAATTGCATGTGAACGACTTATAGACGAGGTGACGAGTGTCTATACATCATCAAATTAATTGTTTGCATAATTATTTGAAAATTTTAAATTTGTTTTAATACATGAATTAATTGTTATAATAATTGTTTCTCTCCTATTCTTTGCCAAATATTAATTCTTGAATTCCTGTAATAATTACTACATGCTTATTTGAATTATGTGCACTAATGGCTACTTGACATTTAGCATATTAAATATTAAACTGTCTATTTTCTCTATGATTTCCAAAATAAATTGTTATTGCAATTGTTTGTTTATAAATAAATTATAATTATTGTGTGCCTTGATGCTTAATAGTTTCTCATTGGACGTGGTATTTATTGGAGTAATTTTTATTTACATTTATGAGTTGTTTAAAGTTATATATTGGGGGAACGGGTTGCACGCCGCAACGAAAATGAAAGTAAATATATCTATATTGGGGGATCGGGTTGCACGCCGCAACAAATTTATTAAAAAGTCTATATTGGGGAGAGGATTGCACGCCACAATACACTTATTTAAAAGTCAATATATACTTGATTAAAAATAATTATCTGAGAGGATTGAAAATGAATACATGTGGAAGCGGTTTGCACGCTATAATGGAAATTGATTGAAATAATAATGTATTATGACTGCTGAGTTGGCTTCAAGTATTATAAATGAGTTACCTCATGTATTTCTAGTATTTCTTGTTGTTATTAATATTACGTACAGGTTAATGTAAGTGAACTGCCTTAGTCTCGTCACTACTTCGTCGATGTTAGGCTCAACACTTACCAGTACATGGAGTTAGTTGTACTGATACTATACTCTGCACTTCTTGTACAGATTTCGGAGTTGGTCCCAGTGACGCACCATAGACTTGCTCGGATTTCAAATACTAGAGGAGACTTGAGGTATATGTAACGACCCGACCGGTCGTTTTGAGAGTAATAGCCCCGATCCCCTATTAACTACTTTCCCCAAATCTATTTCTGCTATTGTGACTTGCCGGGATGATTGGTTTTGAGTTTCGGAGTGTTTTGGGACACTTGTCCCTAAATGAGAGCTTAAGTCTTAGGATTTGGACCGTGGTTGGAACCGTGTGAAGACGACTCTGGAATGGAATTTCATCGGTTCCGTTAGATCCGTTAGGTGATTTTGGGTTTAGGAGTCTAGATAGTGTTTTGGAGGTCCGTAGCCCATTTAGGCTTGAAATGGCAAAAGTCGAATTTTTGGAGTTTTGGGCTGGTAATGGAAATTTTGATAACGGGGTCAGAATCTGATTTCGGAAGTTGGAATAGGTCCGTAATATCGAATATGACTTGCGTGCAAAATTTGGGGTCAATCGGATGTGGTTTGATGGGTTTCGGCATCGGTTGTAGAATTTTGAAGTTTCAAGTTCTTTAAGTTTGAATTGGAAGGTGATTCGTGATTTTAGCTTTTTTTTTATGTGATTTGAGAGCTCGACTAAGTTCGTATGGTGTTTTAGGACTTGTTGGTATGTTTGGTTGAGGTCCCGGGGGCCTCGGGTGAGTTTCAGATGCTTAACGAATCACATTTGGACTTTGGAAGATAGCAGATTTCTGGTGTTCTGTTGTAGGCATTTTCTTCATCGCGTTCGAGAGGGAGTCCTCGCGTTTGCGTAAGGTATCTGGGAAGGGTATCTGAATTACTCTTCGCGTCCTCGATGTCACTCTCACGTTCGTGAAGGTGTGGAACCTCGAAGCTACGCGTTCGCGAAGAAGAACTAGAGGCATGCGAGATTTCGTGCTTCGCGTTCGCGACGGAGATCCCGCATTCGCGAAGGGTCAAGCTGAGTGGTCTTCATGTTTGCGACATGTGCATCGCATTCGCGATGAAGGATTTGGAGCCGAAGTAAATTGTACTTCGCTAACGCGAGGGTGTGGCCGCGTTCGCGAAGAAGGACACGTCTTGGCAGTATTTAAGTTCCAGAAAACGGAGGGTATGCCATTTTTATCAAAACCTTAAGTTGGGAACTCGGATTTTGGACGAGGGATTGAGGGATTTTCAGAGTTATCGATCGGGTAATGATTCTTAACTCCTTTATGGTTATATTCCACTAATCTATGCTTGAATTCATCGTTAAATTTCGGATTTGGGGTGAAACATTGAGAAAACTTCTTAGGTCGAATTTTGGGGTTTTGATCGAGATTTTGGTATCGGATTTGAGCAATTTTGGTACGAGTAAACTCGTGAGTGAATGGGTGTTCATATTTTGTGACTTTTACCCGATTCCGAGACGTGGGCTTGGGTTGACATTTTGGGCGTTTTTCCTAATTTCATGCTTTAGCTTCGAGTTAATTAGCTAAATTTGTTACTTGTAGTTATATTTACATTATGCAATTTATTTGAATAGATTCGGGCCATTTGAAGTCGGATACTCGTGGCAAGAACGTGTTGTCGAGGTGATTTAAGCGGTTCGAGATAAGTGGCTTGCCTAACCTTGTGTTGGAGACTTTCCCCTTAGGATGTCTTGATATTATTTGGTATGTGGGCACTGTGTACGTGAGGTGACGAGTACGTACACGTGCTGTTATTGCAAAAATCTTGTTTATCCTTTTTAAATCATAAATTGCTTCTCTTATTAAATTGCACTAATATGCTTAATTGTTTAGTTTAGACTAGAAAAGCTTGCTTACGTGTTTTAACTGCCTATTTGACATTCTGTGCGCCATGCTTAGTTAAATCCCTATTTCCCTTATCTGTGTTCAGTATAAATCGTATAACTCGATGCCATACCTGCCATTTCATCTTGCGTTGCATATTTAAATTGGGACTACAGACGTATTCCGGGAGATCCCCCCTGTCTTGCATATTTACTTTGGGACTACGGACGTATTCCGAGAGATCCCCCAGTACTGCATATTTACTTTGGGACTACGGACATATTCCAGCATATTTACTATGGGACTACGGACATATTCCGGGAGATCCCCCTGTACTGCATATTTACTTTGGGACTACAGACGTATTCTGGGAGATCCCCTTGTATTGCATATTCATTCGGAACTACGGGACAGTATCCCGGGAGATTTTCCACTGTGTTTACCTTGTTTTGAGCCGAGGGCTCCCTTAATTGTTAAAGTTTTGAGAATTTCTTTAACTATGTTACCGTAAATTTTACTTATATCTTTTACTGTTTAATTTATTATAATTACTCCGGTAGGGTCTTGACCTGACTTCGTCACTACTCGACCGAGGTTAGGCTTGGTACTTACTGGGTACCATTGTGGTGTACTCATGCCTTTCCTGTACATATTTTCATGTGCAGATCCAGGTACGAGCTATCAGCCTTGGGGGTTAGTGCGTGCTGCTGATTCTAGGAGACTTCAAGGTACTTCTGCTTGTGTCGGCAGATCTTCGGAGTCCCCTTCTACTCCCTCGTCTAGAGACTTTCCTTATTATCTTCAGACTTTTGTATAGAGATACATAAATTATAGCAGCTTGTGACTTAGTGATATTTCAGGTCTTGGAAAATTATTTTATATATGCCGAGTGGTACCACTCTTGGCTATTTATAATATGCTGTTTATCTTTAAAATATTATGTTTTCTTTATATTTTTTCGCAATATTAGACTTACCTAGTCTTAAAGACTAGGTGCCATCATGACACCTTACAGAGGTTAATTTGGGTCGTGAGAAGTTGGTATCAGAGCACTAGGTTCATAGGAGTCGCGAGTTACAAGCCGATTTATTAGAGTCTCCCGGATCGGTGTCCGTACTTATCTTCGGGAGGCTATGTAACTATTAAGAACAATCATATTTCTTTGCTTTCCTTGTCGTGCGAGTTATTGACATAAAAAATTCTAAGATTCTGTTCTATTCTTTGTCACAGATGGTGAGGACCGGCGATCAGGCACCCGAGCCCCCTGTCAAAGCCGCCAGAGGCCAGTGTCGGGGTAGAGGACGACCACGTGGTGCAACCCAAGCACCTACGAGAGCGGCATCAGAGGAGCCCCCAGCAGCTCCAGCTGGAGGGCTAGCACTGGAGATCCCTATTGCTACTCCAGCTCTCCAGGAGACTTTAGCTCAGTTCTTGAGCATGTTCAGCACTCTGGCTCAGGCTGGACTATTTCCGATAGCTCCCGCTACATCTAAGGCCGGGGGAGGGGCACAGACTCCCACAGCCCGCACCCCTGAGCAGAGGGTCTAGGTTGATCAGGCCCCAGAGTATATTCCAATGCCCTAGTGGCTCCGGTTCAGCATGAGATCAGGGTAGCTGCTTCTGAGGCAGAGCAGCTCAGACTTGAGAGGTATAAGAAGTACCACCCACCTACTTTCAGCGGACTAGCTTCAGATGATGCTCTGGGTTTTTTTGAGGAGTGTCATCGTATTCTCCGCACTATGGGCATTGTGGAGACGAGTGGGGTTTCTTTCACCGCTTTCCAGCCGAGGGGAGCATCATATCAGTGGTGGCGTGCCTATGAGCTGAGTAGTCCGGACGAGGCAGCCTCACTCACTTAGACTCAGTTTTCAGAGATGTTCTTGCGTGAGTATGTTCCTCAGAGCCTCAGGGATGCTTGGCACGCAGAGTTTGAGCAGTTGCGTCAGGGTGCTATGACTGTGTCGGAGTATGCAATCCGTTTCAGTGAGTTAGCTCGCCATGCACCGGCTCTGGTTGCTACAGTCATTGAGAGGGTTCATCACTTCATTGAGGGACTCCACCCCAGTATTCTGACCAGTATGGCCAGGGAGTTGGAGATAGACATAACTTATCAGCAAGCAGTGAGCATTGCCAGAAGGGTGGAGGGCGTGTTTGCCCGGGACAGAGAGGAGAGGGAGGCCAAGAGGTCTCGATAGACTGGTCATTATTCAGGAGCTCATGCACCAGCAACACGCTATAGTAGGGGTTTTGTGAGTCACCCTGTTCATTTAGCTCTTCCAGCAGCCAGCGGTGTTCCAGCTCCTCCTATACCTTAGGAGCCCTATTATGCATAGCTAGTATCCAGTATTCCTCCTACTCGAGGTGCTATTACCGGCCAGTCCAGCAGGCCAGGTTCGAGTCAGTCTCAGCCATCACGCCCTCCGAGAGGTTGTTTTGAGTGTGGTAACACTCATCATCTGGTTAGAGATTGCCTCAGAGCCAGGAGGGATGCACCTCCACAGACTTATCAGCCTCCACGTGCTCCACCGGGTCCTCCGGCCATTCTTCCAGCACCAGCTGCCACCCCACCTCCTCAGCCAGCTCGAGTTGGAGGTCGGGGAGGTTGAGGTTGCCCTAGAGGGGGAGGCCAGGCCAGGTACTATGCCCTTCCAGCCCGATCAGAGGCCGTTGCTTCAGATTCTGTCATCACAGGTATCGTCCCTGTCTGTCATATGGATGCATCGGTATTATTTGGCCCAGGCTCTACGTACTCATATGTGTCTTCTTATTTTGCTCCACACTTGGGGATATCTCGGGATTCTTTGAGTTCCCCTGTTTATGTATCTACTCACGTGGGAGATTCTCTCATTGTGGATCGCGTATATCGGTGGTGTTTGATTGCTCTTAGTGGTTTTGAGACCAGAGCTGATTTGTTATTACTCAGTATGGTAGATTACTTGTAGTTATATTTATATTATGCAATTTATTTGAATAGATTCGGTCCATTTGGAGTCGGATACTCGTGGAAAGAACGTGTTATCGAGGTGATTTGAGCGGTTCGAGGTAAGTGGCTTGCCTAATCTTGTGTTGTTGACTTTCCCCTTAGGATGTCTTGATATTATTTGGTGTGTGGGCACCATATACGTGAGGTGACGAGTACGTACACAGACTGTTATTGCAAAAATCCTGTTTATCCTTTTTAAATCATAAATTGCTTCTCTTATTAAATTGCACTAATATGCTTAATTGTTTAGTTTAGACTAGAAA
>AWOL01S0062124.1:0-29896 GCA_000715115.1 Nicotiana otophora
TCCCAAATTTATCTCATAATAATTATACTTTCCTTCCGGAGGTACATAATAATGTCCTCCTTTTTTGTGGAGCGGGCCGAATACCTCGGCAGGATAGATGCATCTATGGATTGCGCCGCACGTCCCTTGGCAGTGTACACGATACTCTGGATCGGGCCGTACGTCCTCGGCAGAAATCGTGCTTAATAATAATAATTACACGATACTTTAATAATTTATTTCAGCTTGTGAAGCTAGTTGATAAATTGGAAAATCCTTGAAATTTAAGGAATTATTATTCTTGATCGCCATAGAATTAATTCTTACTCTTGTAAATATGATTTAAATTGATAAATTGGAATTTTTCTGAATTGAAGGAATTTAATTAATATTTTGAGAATTGTTATATGAGAAGGAATTTGATTATCTCTGCTGATTAAACAAATTATTGTAAATTTTGTAATTCATGCCGATTTAAATATCCTAGTTTATTTCAGTTATTATCATTGACTCTTAGTAAGTGTCAAAGTCGACCATCTCGTCTCTACCACTTCGAGATTAGGCTTGATACTTACTGAGTACATGCTGTTTACGTACTCATACTACACTTTCTGTACTTTTTGTGCAGGATGTGAGACAGGTACTAGTGGAGGACCTATCATCACCTGCCTTTCCGAGCCGTTCTGCAGCTACCAGTGTATTTTTTATATTCACATTCTGTCTATTTTATTTCAGACAGTATTTGGGGTTTTGTATCATCTGCTAGATGCTCATACACTTGTGACACCAGGTCTTGACACACACATTGGTAGAGTTTGGAATATCTTGGTTTTATATTTTATCAATATTTGCTTAATTTTAATAGTTGGCTTGCCTAGCTGTAGTGTTGGGCTCCATCACGATCTACATGTGAGATTGGGTCGTGACACCCCCACACTTTTAAATATTTCAAGTTAGGTTTATAACCCCTCCAAAATTCATATGGAGTTTTGCCAGTTCTTCTATGTGGTATTCTATTTTGTAAGTGACATGCAGATAAAATAGTTTCACCCCACAAATTATTAGGAGCATTAGAACTAACTAACATAGAGTTCATCATCTCTTTCAATGTTCTATTTTTTCTTTCAGCTACCCCATTTGACTCAGGTGAATAAGGCGGAGTTACTTCATGAATTATTCTATTTTTTTCACAAAAATCATTTAAAGATAAATATTCTCCACCTCTATCAGATCTAATTCTCTTGATTTTTCTACTAAATTGATTTTCAACCTCAGTTTTATAAGAAATAAAAGCATTAAAAGCATCATCTTTATTTCTAAGCAAATACAACTTAGTATATCTAAAACAATCATCAATAAAAGTCACATAATATATTTTACCACCTCTAGTCATAGCATGCTTTAAATCGCCTAAATCAGTGTGAATCAAGGATAACAATTAAGTTTCTCTATTTACAGAAAAACAAGTCTTTCTAGTGCTTTTAGCTTCAACACATATTTTACACTTGTCAATATTATTTGAGTCTAAACCAGATATTAATCCTAGTGACTTTATTTTCTTTATATACGCGACATTTACATGTCCTAGTCTAGCATGCCACAAAGAAATTGACTCAATCATATAAGCAGATGAAGATGTATTTTTATATCTAGTATCAAAAATATTAAGCACAAATAAACCATGGTTACATTATCCATTGCACACAAAAATATTATTTTTGGTCAATACGACCTCATCATTCTCGAAAGAAACCTTCACTCCAACTTTTTCTAATAATCCCGCAGAAACCAAATTGGTTTATATATTAGGAACATGCAATACATCACTCAATGCTAAAGTTTTACCAGATGTGAGTTTGAGAAGAACTTTTTCTTTCCCAAGAACGCGAGTTGTTCTTGAGTCTCCAAGATAAATAGTTTCTTCTCCTTCCTCAACTTGGGTGTAAGACAAAAATTCAAATGTGCCTAGTAGCACCAGAGTCTATCACCCAATTTCTCACATTGGCCACATTATTTATTTGAAAAATGACCGCAATAATTATATTATCCACTTTAGTCAAATTAATTTTGACTTAGCGAGACTATCATTTACCTCAACTATTCTCTTGCATTGAGATGCATTTTTCTTGAAGGTTTTAATATTAGCATTGGATATATAACCACGTCTATTTATTTACATACCTGTATTTTGATATCAGTGACTGCTCAAGTTGTGGATGCAATAATGTATTTGCAATACCGTGGATATCTGGCAGGACAACTGGAACAGTAGCAGCGGAGACAATACCAAAATTGGTAGCACCATCAAAAATTTCCGTAGTAGTATTACTTTCCATAGTTTCTTAGATTATAGGGAAATAATACCGAAATATAATGATAATAATACTGCAATAATATTATTTGTAAGCAGATTCACGAATTAGCTTGAGTCGTGCTGGGCACTGTCCTAAGAAACTATTTCAGCAATGTGAAATATTTTCCCACGATTAAACAAGCCCATCTCTATTTATTTAGAGGATACAGTAATCAACAAAATATTAATAATAAATCCAGCCAGTTGAAAAACTATAAGAGAAATAACTTGTAAATGAAAATTTGGATGAAAGGGGATTATAGAAGAAAGCTTAATAATTGATATGATAATAGTTACATAGCTAGGTAATGATTGACCCACAAATGAGGAGCTAATTTCCTTTTTTTTATTATCCATTCGGATGGGGAAGATTGTGGCAATATATTATCAAGAATGATAATGGTAATCTTGACAAGTGGTTTAACACTTGTCCATGAACAAACATGCAAGATGCCACTTTTTCTCTTGGAAGGACACTTGGATACAATAAGCCATTTGTGTATAATAACTTTGAAATATTGCCACAGGTAAAAACTCTTGTCATGTACCAATTATCTAAGAGTATCTGGCCACAAAGCTTCATGCAAGAAGCCATTTGAAAATACATAGGACACTTGTAAAATTTAAAATAAATACATGGCTTTTAAAGTTTTGAAAATACCATCACAATCCCCACATATTTTCAAAACTTTTTAGAAAAAGGATAAAGGAATGGAAGAATTAACAAATTGCTGGATTTGCATGGTCCAAATATAATAGGTTTGGTGTCTTCTGGACTATGAACTAAACTTAGACCAATAAAATTTGACTCACAGAATTACTGGTGAAATGTAATATTTCTATGAACCAATAATATTTATTGTAAGTTAGAGATTTTATCAATCACATTTTGACCCCCGGTAATTTTGCTGTTCAACGCGGTTTTGCGTCAAATAGGCCATGCGCGTGCCTGATTATTCATGAGAGCTCTAGAGACTAGGCAAAATTCTCATATGAGCGGCCCATTCCACTCTCATATAAGTGAATTCATCAAGTATATACATCTTTTAAATACACCATCCATAAGGACTATGAATTTTATTAAGAGTTATAACTCAACCTCGCAATTAGTAGCAGTCAAGCACTCTCTTTTAGTACTTTAGTGCCAATATCGACTTGTTATTACCCATACGAACCTACTTCATAGGATCTCCAATCACATAGGTTGAGTTACCATCTATATTGACAATATGTCGGCCTTAACCCTATCTCTTTTGAGGTTTGAAGAATTAATTTTCTTCCCACAGGTTTAGTCAAAGGATCGGTCAAATTTATCTCTGACTACACATAGTCAATGAAAATTATTCCATCTCTCAACAACTTTTTTATGACAGCATGTCTCAATTTCATATGTCTACTTTTACAATTATAAGATTTATTCTTTGCTATAGTCGCAATGCATAGACTCAGGAGGCAATAAGACCTTATTAAAGGGATATTATCTAAGAAGTTTCTTAGCCACTCAGCCTCAGAACCAGCTAACTCCAGAGCTACAAACTCTAATTTCATAGTCGATCTAGCAATGATCGTCTGTTTAGATATTTTTCACGATATTGTACCACCACCAAGGGTGAATACATACCCACTAGTGAATTTTGTTTCATCTAAATCAGAGATCCAGTTTGCATCACTGTACCCTTCTAAACTAGAAGGAAATTCACTATATAGGATATCATAATTCATGGTTCCTCTCAAATATTTTATTAGTCCACCCAATGTAGACCAATGCTCTCTGTTGGGATTATGAGTATATCTATTTAGTCTACACACAACATAGGCTATATCAGACCTTGTAAAATTTATTAAATGTATCAAACTCTCAATAATCTGCGCATATTTAGACTGAGCAACTGGTTCACCATTATTCTTTTTTAACTGAGAGCTAGCATCAAAAGGAGTGCTCACATATGTGACATTAAAATATTCAAGCTTCTTAAGAAGTCTCTCAATATAATATTCTTGTGACAACATTATTCTATCTTCACTCCTTATAACTTTAATTTCCAATATTCTATTTACTTCACCCAAATCTTTCATATCAAAATTAACAGATAAAAATAATTTAGTACTTTGTACAATATTTAAACTTGTACCAAATATAAGCATGTCATCAACATAAAGGCATATTATCATATAATCATTGTCTACCACTTTAGTATAAACACATTTATCCACCTAAATTGAGGAAAAACCGTCTCTCAGTAAGACTTGTTCAAATTTCTCATACCACTGCTTAGGAGCTTGTTTAAGACCATAAAGATACTTAATTAATTTATAAATTTTATTTTCTTGTTTAGGAATGATACAACTTTCAGGTTGAACCATACAAATTTCTTCTTCTAAATCACCATTTTAAAAAGTTGTTTTGACATCCATTTGGTGGATAAAAAGCTTGAGGATTGAAACTAATGCAATTAAAACTCGAATAGAAGAAATTCTAGTCCATGGTGCAAATGTATCAAAATAATATATATTTTGTTTTTGAGAGAATCCTTTTGCTACAAACCAAGTTTTATATTTATCTAAAAATCTATCAGGATTAAATTGCTTTTTGAAAATACATTTACAACCAATAAGCTTTGCACCAGGAGGTAAATTAGTTAACATCCATGAGTTATTTTTTAAAATAGAATCGATTTCAACTTTTATTGCCTCTTTTCAATATTTAGCATCTGAAGAAGATATAACTTCAAAATAATTTGATGGTTCATTATCTACAAGAAAAGTTTGAAAATCATTTCCATAAGAAAAATATTCTTTCCTAGGCTTTCTGCTCCTTTTCAGTTCCTCATTAGAGGTAATTTCACTATTTGTTTCAGCATGTGTAAGAGAAATGTTATCCCAATGGATAAATATATTTAAAGAAGTCAGCATTCTTTGTCTCAATTATAGTATTTCAATTAAGCACATCACTTTTTAAATTAAGAAATCTATATGCAGTACTATGTTTAGCATATCTAATAAGCATGCAATCAATAATTTTAGAACCTATTTTTTCTCTTTTTAGGTTTAGGCAAAAGAACATTAGCAAGGTACCCCCCACACTTTTTAATATTTCAAATTAGGTTTATAACCCCTCCACAATTCATATAGAGTTTTGCCAGTTCTTCAATGTGTTATTCTATTTTGTAAGTGACATGCAGATAAAATAGTTTCACCTTACAAATTATCAGGAGCATTAGAACTAACTAACATCGAGTTCATCATCTCTTTCAATGTTCTATTTTTTCCTTTCAGCTACCCCATTTGACTCAGGTGAATAAGGCAAAGTTACTTCATGAATTATTCTATTTTTTTCACAAAAATCATTTAAAGATAAATATTCTCTACCTCTATCAGATCTAATTCTCTTGATTTTTCTACTAAGTTGATTTTGAACCTCAGGTTTATAAGAAATAAAAGCATTAAAAGCATCATCTTTATTTCTAAGTAAATACAACTTAGTATATCTAAAAAAATCATCAATAAAATTCACATAATATATTTTACCACCTCTAGTCATAGTATGCTTTAAATCGCCTAAATTAGTGTGAATCAAGGATAACAATTAAGTTTCTCTATTTACAGAAAAACAAGTCTTTCTAGTACTTTTAGCTTCAACACATATTTCACACTTGTCAATATTATTCGAGTCTAAACCAGATATTAATCCTAGTGACTTTATTTTCTTTATATACGCGACATTAACATGTTCTAGTCTAGCATGCCACAAAGAAATTGACTCGACTATATAAGCAGAAGAAGATGTATTTTTTATATCTAGTATCAAAAATATTAAGCACAAATAAACCATGGTTACAATATCCATTGCACACAAAAATATTATTTTTGATCAATACGACCTCATCATTCTCGCAAGAAACCTTCACTCCAACTTTTTCTAATAATCCCGCAAAAACCAAATTGGTTTGTATATTAGGAACATGCAATACATAACTTAATGCTAGATTTTTACCTGATGTGAGTTTGAGAAGAATGTTTTCTTTCCCAAGAACGCGAGTTATTCTTGAGTCTCCAAGATAAATAGTTTCTTCTCCTTCCTCAACTTGGGTGTCAGACAAAAATAATGTGCCTAGTAGCACCAGAGTCTATCACCCAATTTCTCACATTGGCCACATAATTTATTTGGGAAATGACCGTAATAATTATATTATCCGCTTTAGTCAAATTAATTTTGACTTAGCGAGATTGTCATTTATCTCAACTCTTCTCTTGCATTGAGATGATTTTTTCTTGAAGGTTTTAATATGAGCATTGGATATATAACCATGTCTATTTATTTACATACCTGTATTTTGATATCAGTGTCTACTCAAGTTGTAGATGCAGTAATGTATTTGCAATACCGTGGATATCTGGCAGGACAGCTGGAACAGTAGCAGCGGAGACAATACCAACATTGATAGCACCATAAAAAATTTTCGTAGTTGTATTACTTGCCATAGTTTCTTAGATTGTATGGAAATAATACCGGAAAATAACGATAATAATACTGCAATAATATTATTTGTAAGCAGATACACGAATTGGCTTGAGTCGTGCTGGGCACTGTCCTAAGAAACTATTTCAGCAATGTGAATTATTTCCTCAGGATTAAACAAGCCCATCTCTATTTATTTAGAGGATACAGAAATCAACAAAATATTAATAATAAATCTAGCCAGTTGAAAAATTATAAGAGAAATAACTTGTAAATGAAAATTTGGATGAAAGGGGATTATAGAAGAAAGCTTAATAATTGATATGATAATAGTTACATAGGTAGGTAATGATTGAACCACAAAGGAGGAGCTAATTTCCTTTTTTTATTATCCATTCGGATGGGACAGATTGTGGTAATATATAAGCAAGAATGATAATGGTAATCTTGACAAGTGGTTTAACACTTGTCCATGAAAAAATATGCAAGATGCCACTTTTGCTCTTGGAAGGACACTTGGACAAAATAATTCATTTGTCCACAATAACTTTGAAATATTGCCACATGTAAAAACTCTTGTCATGTACCAATTATCTAAGAGTATCTGGCCTCAAAGTTTCATGCAAGAAGCCACTTGGAAATAGATCGGACTCTTGTAAAATTCCAAAAAAATACATGGCTTTTAAAGTTTTGAAAATACTACCTCAATCCCTACATAGTTTCAAAAATTTATAGAAAAAGGATAAAGGAATAGAAGAATTAACAACTTGCTGTATTTGCATGGTCCAAATATAATAGGTTTGGTGTCTTCTGGACTATGAACTAAACTTAGACCAATAAAATTTAACTCACAGAATTACTGGTGAAATGTAATATTTCTATGAACCAATAATATTTATTGTAAGTTAGAGATTTTATCAATCACATTTTGACCTCCGGTAATTTTACTGTTCAATGCGGTTTTGCGCCAAATAGGCCATGCGCGTGCCTGGTTATTCATGAGAGCTCTAGAGACTAGGCCAAAATCTCATATGAGCAGCCCATTCCACTCTCATATAGGTGAATTCATCAAGTATATACATATTTTAAATACACTATCCATAAGGACTATGAATTTCATTAAGCGTTATAACGCAACCTCTCAATTAGTAGCAGTCAAGCACTCTCTTTTAGTGCTTTAGTGAAAATATCGATTTGTTATTACCCATATGAACCTACTGCATAGGATCTCCAATCACATAGGTTGAGTTACCATCTATATTGAAAATATGTCGGCCTTAACCCCATCTCTTTTGAGGTTTGAAGAATTAATTTTCTTCCCCCAGGTTTAGTCAGAGGATCGGCCAAATTTATCTCTGACTACACATAGTCAATAAAAATTATTCCATCTCTCAACAACTTTTTTATGAGAGCATGTCTCAATTTCATGTGTCTACTTTTACAATTATAAGATTTATTCTTTGCTATAGTCACATTGTATAGACTCAAGAGCCAATAAGTCCTTATTAAAGGGATATTATCTAAGACGTTTCTTAGCCACTCAGCCTCAGAACCAGCTAACTCCAGAGCTACAAACTCTAATTTCATAGTCGATCTAGCAATGATCGTCTGTTTAGCTGTTTTCCACGATATTGTACCACCACCAAGGGTGAATACATACCCACTAGTGAATTTTGTTTCATCTAAATCAGAAATCCAGTTTGCATCACTGTACCCTTCTAAACTAGAAGGAAATTCACTATATAGGATATCATAATTCATGGTTCCTCTCTAATATTTTATTAGTCTATCCAATGCAGACCAATGCTCTCTGTTAGGATTATGCGTATATCTATTCAGTCTACACACAACATAGGCTATATCAGACCTTGTAAAATTTATTAAATGCATCAGACTCCCAATAATCTGCGCATATTTAGACTAAGCAACTGGGTCACCATTATTCTTTTTCAACTGAGAGCTAGCATCAAAAGGAGTGCTCACATATGTGACATTAAAATATTCAAACTTCTTAAGCAGTCTCTCAATATAATATTCTTGTGACAACATTATTCTATCTTCACTCCTTATAACTTTAATTCTCAATATTCTATTTACTTCACCCAAATCTTTCATATCAAAATTAGCAGATATAAATAATTTAGTACTTTGTACAATATTTAAACTTGTACCAAATATAAGCATGTCATCAACATAAAGACATATTATCACATAATCATTGTCTACCAATTTAGTATAAACACATTTATCCACCTAAATTGAGAAAAACCCATCTCTCAGTAAGACTTGTTCAAATTTCTCATACTACTGCTTAGGAGCTTGTTTAAGGCCATAAAGATATTTAATTAATTTATAAATTTTATTTTCTTGTCCAGGAATGATACAACTTTCAGGTTGAACCATATAAATTTCTTCTTCTAAATCACCATTTTAAAAAGTTGTTTTGACATCCATTTGGTGGATAAAAAGCTTGCGGATTGAAACTAATGCAATAAAACTCGAATAGAAGAAATTCTAGTCCGTGGTGCAAATGTATCAAAATAATATATATTTTGTTTTTGAGAGAATCCTTTTGCTACAAACCAAGTTTTATATTTATCTAACAATCTATCAGGATTACATTTCTTTTTGAAAATACATTTACAACCAATAGGCTTTGCACCAGGAGGTAAATTAGTTAACATCCATGAGTTATTTTTCAAAATAGAATCGATTTCAACTTTTATTGCCTCTTTCCAATATTTAGCATCTGAAGAAGATATAACTTCAAAATAATTTGATGGTTCATTATCTACAAGAAAAGTTTGAAAATCATTTCCATAAGAAAAATATTCTTTCCTAGGCTTTCTGCTCCTTTTCAGTTCCTCATTAGAGGTAATTTCACTATTTGTTTCAGCATGTGTAAGAGAAATGTTATCCCAATGGATAAATATATTCAAAGAAGTCAACATTATTTGTCTCAATTGTAGTATTGCAATTAAGCACATCACTTTTTAAAACAAGAAATCTATATACAACACTATGTTTAGCATATCCAATAAGCATGTAATCAACATTTTTAGAACCTATTTTTTCTCTTTTTAGGTTTAGGCAAAAAAACTTTAGCAAGGCACCTCCACACTTTTAAATATTTCATATTAGGTTTATAACCCCTCCACAATTCATATGGAGTTTTGCCAGTTCTTCTATGTGATATTCTTTTTTGTAAGTGGCATGCAGATAAAATAGTTTCACCTTACAAATTATGAGGAGCATTAGAACTAACTAACATAGAGTTCATCATCTCTTTCAATGTTCTATTTTTTCCTTTCAGTTACCCCATTTGACTCAGGTGAATAAGGCGGAGTTACTTTATGAATTATTCTATTTTTTTCACAAAAATCATTTAAATATAAATATTCTCCACCTCTATCAGATCTAATTCTCTTGATTTTTCTACTAAGTTAATTTTCAACCTCAGTTTTATAAGAAATAAAAGCATTAAAAGCATCATCTTTATTTCTAAGCAAATACAACTTAGTATATCTAGAAAAATCATCAATAAAAGTCACATAATATATTTTACCACCTCTAGTCATAGCATGCTTTAAATCGCCTAAATCAGTGTGAATCAAGGATAACAATTAAGTTTCTCTATTTACAGAAAAACAAGGCTTTCTAGTACTTTTAGCTTCAACACATATTTCACACTTGTCAATATTATTCGAGTCTAAACCAGATATTAATCCTAGTGACTTTATTTTCTTTATATACGCGACATTAACATGTTCTAGTCTAGCATGCCACAAAGAAATTGACTCGACTATATAAGCAGAAGAAGATGTATTTTTATATCTAGTATCAAAAATATTAAGCACAAATAAACCATGGTTACAATATCCATTGCACACAAAAATATTATTTTTGGTCAATACGACCTCATCATTCTCGCAAGAAACCTTCACTCCAACTATTTCTAATAATCCCGCAGAAACCAAATTGGTGTGTATATTAGGAACATGCAATACATCACTTAATGCTAGAGTTTTACCAGATGTGAGTTTGAGAAGAATATTTTCTTTCCCAAGAACGCGAGTTGTTCTTGAGTCTCCAAGATAAATAAATTCTTCTCCTTCCTCAACTTGGGTGTAAGACAAAAATTCATTTTTATCTGCACAAATGTGCCTAGTAGCATAGAGTCTATCACCCAATTTCTCACATTGTCATTTATCTCAACTCTTCTCTTGCATTGAGATGATTTTTTCTTGAAGGTTTTAATATTAGCATTGGATATATAACCATGTCTATTTATTTACATACCTGTATTTTGATATCAGTGTCTGCTCAAGTTGTAAATGCAGTAATATATTTGCAATACCTTGGATATCTGGCAGGACAGCTGGAACAGTAGCAGCGGAGACAATACCAAAATTGATAGCACCATAAAAAATTTTCGTAGTAGTATTACTTGCCATAGTTTCTTAGATTGTATGGAAATAATACCGAAAAATAACGATAATAATACTGCAATAATATTATTTGTAAGCAGATACACGAATTGGCTTGAGTCGTGCTGGGCACTGTCCTAAGAAAGTATTTCAGCAATGTGAAATATTTCCCCAGGATTAAACAAGCCCATCTCTATTTATTTAGAGGATACAGGAATCAACAAAATATTAATAATAAATCCAGCGAGTTGAAAAACTATAAGAGAAATAACTTGTAAATGAAAATTTGGATGAAAGGGGATTATAGAAGAAAGCTTAATAATTGATATGATAATAGTTACATAGCTAAGTAATGATTGAACCACAAAGGAGGAGCTAATTTTCTTTTTTTTATTATCCATTCGGATGGGGCAGATTGTGGCAATATATAAGCAAGAATGATAATGGTAATCTTGACAAGTGGTTTAACACTTGTCCATGAACAAACATGCAAGATGCCGCTTTTTCTCTTGAAAGGACACTTGGACAAACTAAGCCATTTGTCCACAATAACTTTGAAATATTGCCACATGTAAAAACTCTTGTCATGTACCAATTATCTAAGAGTATCTGGCCTCAAAGTTTCATGCAAGAAGCCACTTGGAAATAGATCGGACACTTGTAAAATTCCAAAAAAATACATGGCTTTTAAAGTTTTGAAAATACTACCTCAATCCCTACATATTTTCAAAAATTTATAGAAAAAGGATAAAGTAATAGAAGAATTAACAACTTGCTAGATTTGCATGGTCGAAATATAATAGGTTTGGTGTCTTCTGGACTATGAACTAAACTTAGACCAATAAAATTTAATTCACAGAATTACTGGTGAAATATTATATTGCTATGAATCAATAATTCTTATTGTAAGTTAGAGATTTATCAATCACATTTTGACCCCCGGTAATTTTGCTGTTCAACACGGTTTTGTGCCCAATAGGCCATGCGCTTACCTGGTTATTCATGAGAGCTCTAGAGACTAGGACAAAATCTCATAGGAGCGGCCCACTCCACTCTCATATAGGTGAATGCATCAAGTATATACATCGTTTAAATGCATCATACATAAGGACTATGAATTTCATTAAGAGTTATAACTCAACCTCTTAATTAGTAGCAGTCAAGCACTCTCTTGTGTTTCAGTGCCAATATCGACTTGTTATTACCCATATGAACCTACTTCATAGGATCTCCAATCACATAGGTTTAGGTACCATCTCTATTGACAATATGTCGGCCTTAACCCCATCTCTTTTGAGGTTTGAAGAATTAATTTTCTTCTCACAGGTTTAGTCAGAGGATCAGCCAAATTTATCTCTGACTACACATAGTCAATGGAAATTATTCCATCTCTCAACAATTATTTTATGACATCATGTCTCAATTTCATGTGTCTACTTTTACAATTATAAGATTTATTCTTTGCTATAGCTATTGCCTCTTGGCAATCACAGTGTATAGACACAGGATGTCACGACCCAATTCCATTATAGGCCGTGATGGCCCCAACACCGTTGTTAGGCAAGCCAACACTGATCAACTAGTGACTTCCCGCTTAGATAAATTTGTAAACGATAGCTTTTTCCTTATTTAAAAAAATGATTTAGGAGTTTGCAATTTTAACATAAATAAATGGAAGCAATTAGTACTAATCGTAATCATATGAGCAAACCAAAACTATAAGTCTACTAGTGTATGTGGAAAGACCTGGTGTCAGAAGTATATGGGCTATCTAGTAGAATACACAAAATAATGCTAGCCTACTGTCTGAAAACAAATAGACAGAAAATAAAAGAACATAAGAGAGACTCCAGCTGCTGCAGAACGGCTCAAAAGGATAGGTCACCGGGAAGTCTTGAGCTGGGAAATCAGTCTACGCGACGGACTGGTGGCCAGATGCACCTACCTCAAATCTTGTACAATCAAGTACAGAAGTGTAGCGTGAGTACATAAAAGTATGTAAGCAGTAAGTATCCAGTCTAACCTCTAAGAAGTAGTGACGAAGGATCAACTTCGACACTCATTAGGGCCAACAATATAATAATAAGTGCTTCTAAATAAGCATGATACACAAAACTAACAATAAACTCAGAAGAAGAAATAATTGTACAGTTCTTCCATCATATCTAAGAAACCACAATACTTCATTTTAAACAAATGATCTCTATAACCGTAAATTTATACCAATTATAAAAAGGTCTTCCACTTCTATTATCACACACAAATTCCACCGAGGACGTTCGGCCCGATCCAACATGAAAATATAAATTGTGTACTGTCAAGGGTCGAACGGAGCGAACCATAGATGCATCTATTAACCTACCGAAGCGAACGGCCCGCTCCCATGAGAGTAGTGGAAATAGTCAACCCGCTCGCGGAATATACTTGCGACATGGTTAAATATAAACATAACGTAATTTTTCTCAATTCTTTTCAAAATATTAATTTATTTGAAACCTTTGAAATCTTGAAATCCTCAACTTAGTTCCATTCAATGCAAACAAACAATTATGTTCAGATAACGATACCCATAAAGCAAGGTGTAAGCCTAGAAATACCCGGACATAACAAGAATAGTAGCTACGTACGGACTCTCGTCACTTCGTGCGTACGTAGCCCCCACAAATAATCATACATTAATTAAGTTCACCTATGGGGAAATTTCCCTCTTACAAGGTTAGAAAGGAGACTTACCTCACTTGAAGGCTTACTTTTCGGTCCAAGCTTATGCCCAAACCCTCAATTTGGTGCCGAACAATCCAAAACTATCCAAATAGTGTAGAAGCTAATCAATATAAGCTTAAAAGTTCATATCCTTACTATTTAAGAAATTTTCCAACCCTAAATGCAAGATTCCTAAAATTCACCCCCGGGCCCACGTGCCCGGATTCTGGAAATTTTCGAAGAAAGTTGTTACCCATAACCTTAGGAACATAAATATATGATTTTCGTTAAGTTCCATAACCATTTTCATCGTAAAACTCCATTTTTATCAAAAACCTAGGTTTTCCTCTAAACCCATGATTTTCACTAATTTACATGTTATAACCTACCCATAAACCATGTATTTAACTCACATTTGATAGGAATTACTTACCTTAACTAGTTGATGGAAATCCCTTCTCTAACCAGCTCCGCAATCGGCCCCAAGAAGAGTAAGAAGTGAGCAAAAGTGCTCAAACCTCGATTTAAAACATCACTGCCCTTCAACGACTTCTGCACCTGCGGTTAAATTGGCGTACCTGCAATTCCGCTTCTGCGGACAACTTGTACAGGTGCGGACCAAAGCCAAACTGTCTCATCTCGCTTCTGCGCCCAGGTGATCGCACCTGCGGCCACGCATCAACAACAAATGACGCATCTGCGACATTGCCTGCTCCTGCAATGCCTGCCTTCGCACCTGCGCTTTCACAGGTGCGGTCCTTCTTCCGCTTCTCCGATGGATAGGCAGCCTATGTGGGACGCATCTACGATCATGGGGCTTGCCCCTGCAGCTGACCAAGCGCACGTGCGATTATGACATCAGCTGGAGCTTCAGCTTTGGCTTCCAAATTCCAACTTGGTCTGAGCCTCATCTGATTGACAATCGGGGCCCCCGGGGCCCCGTCCGAACGTACCAACAAGATTGAAATCAGAAAACGGACTCGCTCGAACTCTTGAAACGCCCGAACCAATATTAAAACTAAGAATCACACCCTAAAACCAATTGAATCAAAGTTAAGAACTTCAAGTTCTTCAATTTACTTCCAATGCGCCGAAACGTACTTATACTATTCGGAATGACACCAAATTTTGCGTGCAAGTCTTAAATGACACTACAGAACTCTGTTTGGACCTCGATATTACCAAAACCTGCTCCAAACTGAATTTTAAAGAACTTCTAAAACCTTTAAGAACCAACTTTCACTATTGGGTGCCCGAACGCTCTCGGGTCATCCAAAACCCGATCCGAACATACGCCCAAGTCCGAAATCATCATACGAAACTATTGGAACCGTCAAATCCTGATTCCGTGATCGTTTACTCAAAATATTGACCGAAGTCAAACTTGGCCTTTCAAGCCAACCCTAAAGAACCAAGCGTTCCAATTTCAACCCAAACTCTTCCAAATCCCGAACCAACCATCCCCACAATTCATAAATCAGTAAAAGTAAGTACGAGAAGTCTTATTTAGGAGAACGGGGTTCTAGAAAGCGAAACGACCGGCCGGGTCGTTACATTCTCCACCTTTTAAACAAACGTTCGTCCTCGAACGGGTTTAGATTCATACGTAAAGTGCTGAATAAGTGTGGATATCTGCTCCGCATGTCCACCTCGGACTCCCAGGTCGCCTCCTCGACTGGTTGGCCCCTCCAATGAACCTTTACTGTGAAAATACTCTTGGACCTCAACTGGCGATCCTGCCTAGCAACAATAGCAACTGGCTCCTCCTCATAGCCCAAGCTCTCATCTAGCTGAATAGTGCTGAAGTCTAACACATGTGACAGGTCGGCATGGTACCTCCGGAGCATAGACACGTGAAAAACTGGATGAACCCCAGATAGGCTGGGAGGTAAAGGAAGCTCATAAGCAACCTCCCCAACTCGCCTCAACACCTCAAATGGGCCTATAAAACTTGGGTCAACTTGCCCTTCTTTCTGAATCTCATAATACCCTTCATCGGCGAGACTTTTAAGTGAACCTTATCACCTACCATAAATGATACATCATGCGCCTTCTGATCCATGTAACTCTTCTGTCTGGACTGTGCTGTGCGAAGTCGCTCCTGAATTAACTTTACCTTTTCCAAGGCATCCTTCACCAGATCAGTACCATATAACCTAGCCTCATCGGGCTCAAACCACTCGATGGGAGAACGACAACGCCGACCATATAAAGCCTTAAATAGGGCAATCTCGATGCTGGACTGATAACTGTTGTTGTAAGAAAACTCGACCAATGGCAAGAACTGATCCCACTGTCCCCCAAAGTCAATCACACATGCTCTCAGCATGTCCTCAAATATCTGAATTGTCCGCTCTGACTGCCGGTCGGTCTGTGGATGAAATGTTGTGCTGAGCTCCCGGGTCCCCAACTCACTCTGTACGGCTCTCCAGAAATATGAAGTGAACTGAGGGCCTCTATATGATATGATGGAAACAGGCACACCGTGCAACCGAACTATCTCCCTAATATAAATTTGGGCCAATTTCTCTGCAGTATAGATAATCACAACTGGAATGAAGTGTGCCGACTTGGTCAACCTATCGACAATGACCCAAACTGCATCAAACTTCCGCAAGGTCCGCGGCAATCCAACTACAAAGTCTATAGTAATGAGCTCCCATTTTCACTCAGGTATAGTCATCTGCTGAAGTAGGCCACCTAGCCTCTGGTGTTCATACTTAACCTGCTGGCAATTTAAGCACCTAGCCACATACTCAACTATGTCTTTCTTCATCCGCCGCCACCAATAATGTTGTCTCAGGTCACAATATATCTTCATAGCATCTGGATAAATGGAATACCGAGAACTGTGTGCCTCCTCTAGAATCCTCTCCCTCAAGCCATCGACATTAGGAACACATAGGCCACCCTGGAGTCGCAGAACACCATCCTCGCCAATAGAAACCTCCTTGGCACTACCCTGTAATACCGTCTCTCTGAGAAATGCCAAATGCGGATCATCGAACTACCGATCCTTGATCTGCCCCAATAATGAAGACTAGGCAACAACACATGCAAGAACTCGACTGGGCTCTAAAATGTCCAACATCAAAAGTCTGTTAGCCAAGGACTGAATGTCCAAAGCTAGTAGCCTCTCCTCTGCTGAAATGAATGCTAATCTACCCATACTCTCTGCCTTCCTGCTTAAGGCATCTGCGACCACATTTTCCTTCCCTGGATGATAAAGAATGGTGATGTCATAATCCTTCAGTAACTCAAGCCATCTACACTGTCTCAAATTGAGATCCCTTTGCTTGAACAAATGCTGTAAGCTGCGATGATCAGTATAAACCTCACATGATACCCTATACAGATAATGCTTCCATATCTTATGAGCATGGACAATCGCGGCCAACTCCAAGTAGTGCACAGGGTAATTGTCCTCACGGATCTTCAACTGACATGAAGAATATGCAATAACTTGCCCCTCCTGCATCAAGACATAACCCAAGCCAACGCGTGAAGCGTCTCAATAAACCGTATACATCCTTGAACCGGAAGGCAACACTAGAACTGGTGCTGTGGTCAAAGCTGTCTTGAGCTTCTGAAAGCTCGCCTCACAATCATTGGACCAACGGAATGGAGCACCCTTATGGGTCAATCTAGTCAAAGGTGCCGCAATGGATGAAAAGCCCTGCACAAACCGGTGATAATAACCTGCTAACCATAGGAAACTCCTGATCTCAGTCACTGAAGTGGGACGAGGCCAACTCTGAACTACCTCAATCTTCTTGGGATCCACCTTAATACCTTCTCTTGATACAATATGCCCCAAGAATGCCACAGACTCTAGCCAAAACTCATACTTGGAGAACTTAGCATATAGCTTCTGTTCTCGCAAGTTCTGAAGTACCACTCTCAAATGCTGCTCGTGCTCCCCCAGGCTACGTGAGTAAATCAAGATGGTTATCAATGAAGACAATAACGAAGGAATCAATATAAGTCCTAAACACCCGATTCATCAAATTCATTAACGCCGCTGGGGCATTAGTCAAGCCGAAAGACATCACTAGAAACTCATAATGACCATATCTGGTACGGAAGGCAGTCTTCGGAACATCTGAGTCCCAGATCTTCAACTGATGGTACCCCGATCTCAAGTCTATCTTAGAAAACATCCTGGCACCCTGCAACTTGTCAAACAAATTATCAATACGCGACAATGGGTACCTGTTCTTGATGGTAACCTTGTTTAACTAGCGGTAATCAATGCACATCCGCATAGTTCCATCTTTCTTCTTCACAAATAACACCGGTGCACCCCAAGGTGATACACTCGGTCTACAAACCCCTTTGCCAATAACTCCTCAAGCTGCTCCTTCAGCTCTTTCAGCTCTTTTGGAGCCATAGTGTACGGTGGGATAGATATAGGCTGGGTACCTAGAGCCAAATCAATACAAAAATCAATATCACGATCTGGCAGCATGCCTGAAAGGTAAGAAGGAAACACATCAGCAAATTCTCGGACTACTGGCACTGAATAAATTGTTGGAGACTTTGCGGTGGTATCCCAAACATATGCTAGATACGCCAAACAACCCTTCTCGACCAGATGTCGAGCCTTCAGAAAAGAGATAACCCGACTAGATGTACTAATGGAGGAACCCTTCCACTCCAATCTCGACAACTCTGGCATCGCTAAAGTAACAGTCTTGGCATGACAATCAAGGATGGCGTGATATGGGGATAACCAATGCATGCCAGGATGACCTCAAAGTCGATCATATCAAGTAACAGAAGGTCCGCTCTAGTCTCGTAACCACAGAATGTAACCACACAGGACCAGTAGATCCGATCCACAACTATAGAATCGCCCAAAGGAGTGGACACATAAATAGGAGTACCCAAGGACTCACGAGTAATAACTAGGAAATGAGAAAACAGAGATGACACATATGAATAGGTAGACCCTGGATCAAATAATACTGAAGCATCCCTACCGCATGCAGAAATAATACCTGTGATCACGGTATCTGAGGCCACTGCATCTGGTCTGGCCAAAAAAGCATAGAATCTAGCTGGTGCGCCGGCTGGCTGGCCTCCGCCTGGCTGAACAATAGCTGGCTGACCTCCCCCTGCCTGGCCTCCACCTCTAGGACGACCCCTACCTGCCTGTCCTCCGCCTCTAGGCGGTCGGACGGCTGGTGCTGTAATCATAGGCTGATGACCCTGCTGTACTGCCTTGCCCCGAAGTCTGGGACAAAATCTTTTCATGTTACCCGGATCCCTACACTCGTAACAACCCCGCAGTGCCATAGACTGTTGTCCCGAAGTCTGACCCTGATGGCCTGAATACCCACTAAAAGAACCCTGGATGGCTGGTGGGCAGTATGAACTCTCTGGCATGGCACTAAAGTAGGCACTGGAGGAACCCTGATGAACTGGTAGGCGATAAGAACTCTCTGGCATAGCACTGAAATAGGGTCTTGCTGGAGCACCTCGAGGAAGTGGTGGTGGTGCTAGATATGTGGGCCTGCTAGGCTGACACCTCCCAAACTGACCTCTGCCCCTAGCCCGGGTACCTCTAACCTCTCCCGAGAATCAGGTCCTCTTGTCCTGCTGTATCTACTCTCTACCCCTCTGACGGTAGCCCTCAATCCTCCGAGCAATCTCTACCACTAGCTGATAATCAGTACCCATCTCAACCTCCCTAGCCATGCTAGCCCGAATACTGGGGTGTAACCCCGCAACAAATCTTCGCACTCTCTCTGCGTTCGTAGGAAGTATCATAAGTGCATGGCGTGACAACTCAGAAAATATCACCTCATAATCGGTCACAGACATCTGACCCTGCTCGAGCTGCTCAAACTGACACCGCAATGCTTCCCTATGAGAGGGTGGAATATACTTGTCCAATAGAAGCCGTGTAAACTTATCCCAAGTCATGGGAGGAGAACCCGCTGGTCTACCAAGAAGGTAAGACTACCACCATCTATGGGCCCTGCCCTCCAACTGGAAAGCGGTGAAATCTTCTCCACGGGACTCCAATATCCTCATGTTGTGCAGTCTATCCCTGCACCGATCAATGAAGTCCTTGGGGTCCTCATGCCGCTCACCCTCGAAGATAGGAGGGTGTAGCCTAGGCCATTTGTCCAGTAGGTTTTGCGGATCGCCGCCCGTAGCTGGTCTAGGCTCAGGTGCTGCTGCGGCAACCGGCTGGGCCCCGCCTACGGGTAGTGTACCCGGAGTCTGATATACTGCAGCTGCGTGCCCAGGAGCCTGAGCAGTAGGGGTCTGTGCTCCCCCTCCTTCTTGAGATATGGCTGGGTCTGCTGGAAATAAACCAGTCTAAGTCATAGTGTCCATGAACCGTAACATACGGCCCATGACCTCCTGAAAGCCCGGTGTTGTCATCAAATCTACCTGGGCTGGCTCTGGAACATGCACCTCCCCATGCTCCTCCATGATGGGATCCTCCACTAGATCCGCTGGTGGTGCTACTAGGGAAGCTCCGGGACGCCCTCGTCCCCTCCCTCGGGCCGGTTCCCTCCCCTGGCCTCTGCCACGGCCTCTAGCAATGGGAGGAGCAACTCCTCTCGGGTCTGGAACGTCCGTTGTACGCGTCCTCACCATCTGTGAGAGAATAGAAGGAAGAAACTTAGTATACCATCAATTGCACGATAGGAGATGAATAAAGAGTAGTTTCCTAACACCCTATAGCCTCTCAAAGATAAGTACGGACATCTCCACACCGATCCGCAAGACTCTACTAGGCCTGCCCTGACTTGTGAGACCTACGTGAACTTAGTGCTCAGACACAGGATGTCACGACCCAATTTCATTATAGGCCGTGATGGAGCCCAACACCATTGTTAGGCAAGCCAACACTGCTCAACTAGTGACTTCCCGGTTAGATAAATTTGTAAACGATAGCTTTTTCCTTATTTAAAAAAAAGATTTAGGAGTTTGCAATTTTAACATAAATAAATGGAAGCAATTAGTACTAATCGTAATCATATGAGCAAACCAAAACCATAAGTCTACTAGTGTGTGTGCCAAGACATGGTGTCACAAGTATCTGGGCAATCTAGTAGAATATACAAAACAATGCTAGCCTACTGTCTGAAAGGAAATAGACAGAAAATAAAAGAACATAAAAGAGACTCTAGCTGCTGCAGAACGACTCAAAAGGACAGCTCATCAGGAAGTCTCGAGCTGGGAAATCAGTCTACGCGCCGGGCTGGTGGCTAGATGCACCTGCCTCAAATCCTGCCTAATCAAGTACAGAAGTGTAGCGTGAGTACATAAGAGTATGTACCCAGTAAGTATCCAGTCTAACCTCGAAGAAGTAGTGACGAGGGGTCGACTTCGACACTCACTAGGTCCAACAATATAATAATATGTGATTCTAAATAAGCATGATACACAAAACTAACAATAAACTCAGAACAAGAAATAACTGTATAGTTCTTCCATCATATCTAAGAAACCAAAATACTTCTTTCATTTTAAACAAATGATCTCTAAAACAGTAATTTTATACCAATTATAAAAAGGGCTTCCACTTCTATTATCACACACAAATTCCACCGAGGACTTTCGGCCCGATCCAACATGAAAATGTAAAATGTGCACTGTCGAGGATCGAACGGCGCGAACCATAGATGCATCTATTAACCTGCCGAGGAGAACGGCCCGCTCCCATGAGAGTAGTGGAAATAGTCACCCGCTCGCGGAATATACTTGCGACGTGGTTAAATATAAATATAACGTAAGTTTTCTCAATTCTTTTCAAAATATTAATTTGCTTGAAACCTTTGAAATCTTGAAATCCTCAACTTAGTTCCTTTCAATGCAAATAAACAATTATGTTCAGATAACGGTACCCACAAAGTATGGTGTAAGCCTAGAACTACCCAGACATAACATAAATAGTAGCTACATACGGACTCTCTTCACTTCATGTGTACTTAGCCCCCACAAATAATCATACATTAATTAAGTTCACCTATGGAGAAATTTCCCTCTTACAAGGTTAGAAAAGAGACTTACCTAGCTTTAAGGCCTACTTTCCAGTCCAAGCTTATGTCCAAACCTTCAATTTGGTGCCGAACAATTCAAAACTATCCAAATAGTGTAGAAACTATTCAATATAGGCTTAAAAGTTCATATCCCTACTATTTAAGAAATTTCCCAACCCTAAATGCAAGATTCCTAAAATTCACCCCGGGCCCACATGCCCGGATTCTGGAAATTTTTGAAGAAGATTGTTACACATAACCTTAGGAACATAAATATATGATTTTCATTAAGTTCCATAACCATTTTCGTGGTAAAACTCCATTTCTATCAAAAACCTAGGTTTTCCTCTAAACCCATGATTTTTACTAATTTACATGTTATAACGTACCCATAAACCATGTATTTAACTCACATTTGATAGGAATTACTTATCTCAACTAGTTGATGGAAATCCCCTCTCTAACCAGCTCCAAAATCGCCCCCAAGAAGAGTAAAAAGTGACCAAAAGTGCTCAAACCTCGATTTAAAACATCACTGCCCTTCAGCGACTTCTGCACCTGCGGTTAAATTGGCGCACCTGTGATTCTGCTTCTGCGGACAACTCACGCACGTGCGGACCAAAGCTAGGCTGCCTCATCTCGCTTCTGCGCCCAGGTGATCGCACCTGCAGCCACGCATCAATGACAAACGACGCGCATCTACGACACTACCCGCTCATCCGATGCCTGCCTTCGCACCTGCGCTTTCGCAGGTGCGGTCCTTCTTCCTCTTCTGCGATGGATGGGCAGCCTATGTGGGACGCATCTGTGATCATGGGACTTGTACCTGCGAGCTAGCACCTGCGGCTTACCACGCGCAGGTGCGATTATGACAGCAGCTGGAGCTTTATCTTTGGCTTCCAAATTCCAACTTGGTCCGAGCCTTGTCCGATTGACACTCGGGGCCCCGTCTGAACGTACCAACAAATTTGAAATTAGAAAGCGGACTCACCCGAACTCTCGGAATGCCTGAAACAACATTAAAACTAAGAATCACACCCTAAACCAATTGAATCAAACTTAAGAACTTCAAGTTCTTCAATTTACTTCCAATGCACCGAAACGTACTTATACTATTCGAAATTACACCAAATTTTGCGTGCAAGTCTTAAATGATACTACGAAACTATTCCTGATCTCGAAATTCCATTTGGACCTCGTTATTACCAAAACACGCTCCAAACCAAATTTTAAAGAACTTCTAAAACCTTCAAGAACCAACTTTCACTATTACGCACCAAAACGCTCCCGGGTCATCCAAAACCCGATACGAACATATGCCCAAGTCCGAAATTATCATAGAAACCTATTGGAACCGTCAAATCCTGATTCCGAGGTCGTTTACTCAAAATGTTGACCGAAGTGAAACTTGGCCTTTCAAGCCAACCTTAAGGAACCAAGTGTCCCGATTTCAACCCAAACTCTTCCAAATCCCGAACCAACCATCGCCACAAGTCATAAATCAGTAAAAGCATGTACGGGAAGTCTTATTTAGGAGAACAGGGTTCTAGGAAGCAAAACGACTGGTAGGGTCATTACATATGAGGCAATACGTCCTTATTATAGGGATATTAGCTAAGAAGTTTCTTAGCCACTCAGCCACAGAACCAGCTAACTCTAGAGCTACAAACTCTGATTCCATAGTCGATCGAGCAATGATCGTCTGTTTAGCTGTTTTTCACGATATTGCACCACCACCAAGGGTGAATACATAACCACTAGTGAATTTTGTTTCACCTGAATCAGAGATCCATTTTGCATCATTGTACCCTTCTAAACTAGAAGGAAATCCACTATATAGGATACCATAATTCATGGTTCCTCTCAAATATTTCATTAGTCTACCCAATGCAGACCAATGATCCCTGTTGGGATTATGAGTATATCTACTCAGTCCACACACAACATAGGCTATATCAGGCCTTGTAAAATTTATTAAATACCTCAGACTCCCAATAATCTACGCACATTTAGACTGAGCAACTGGGTCACCATTATTCTTTTTCAACTGAGAGCTAGCATCAAAAGGAGTGCTCACATATGAGATATTAAAATATTCAAACTTCTTAAGAAGTCTCTCAACATAATGTTCTTGTGACAACATTATTCTATCTTCACTCCTTATAACTTTAATTCCCAATATTCTATTTACTTTACCCAGATCTTTCATATCAAAATTAGCAGATAAAATAAATTTAGTACTTTGCACAATATTTAAACTTGTACCAAATATAAGCATGTCATCAACATAAAGACATATTATCACATAATCATTGTCCATCCCTTTAGTATAAACACATTTATCCACCTAAATTGAGGAAAAACCGTCTCTCAGTAAGACTTGTTCAAATTTCTCATACCACTGCTTAGGAGCTTGTTTAAGGCCATAAAGAGATTTAATTAATTTACAAATTTTATTTTCTTGTCTAGGAATGACACAACTTTCAGGTTGAACCATATAAATTTCTTCTTCTAAATCACCATTTAAAAAAGTTGTTTTGACATCCATTTGGTGGATAAAAAGCTTGCGGATTGAAGATAAGGCAATTAAAACTCGAATAGAAGAAATTCTAGTCACTGGTGCAAATGTATCAAATAATATATATTTTGTTTTTGAGAGAATCCTTTTGCTACTAACCGAGCTTTATATTTATCTAAAAATCCATCAGGATTAAATTTGTTTTTGAAAATACATTTACAACCAATAGGCTTTGCACCAAGAGGTAAATCTGTTAAAATCCATGAGTTATTTTTCAAAATAGAATCGAGTTCAACTTTTATTGCCTCTTTCCAATATTAATATCAGAAGAAGATATAGCTTCAAAATAATTTGATGGTTCATTATCGACAAAAAAAATTTGAAAATCATTTCCATAAGAAAAATATTCTTTCCTAGGTCTTTTGCTCCTTTTCAGTTCCCCATTAGAGGTACACTATTTGTTTCAACATGTGTATGAGTGTCACGACACGAAATTTCCCACCGACGGGACCGTGATTGCACCTAACATTTCACTTGCTAGGCAAGACATTAGAAAAATCGTTAAACCAATTTCTTATTTCTATTAAGTAAATAACAATAATTAACTAAGATGAAATATAATAAGTGCGGAATATCATAAAACTGTATTAATTACTACCACCCGGATGTGGAGTCACAATTCACGAGCATTCTAGAATTTACTATAAGAAATAGTCTGAAAGAAATAGTAGAACAGAAAAGATAGATGGGGACGTCAAGGTCTGTGAACGCCGACAGATCTACCTTGAGTCTCCGGACAGCGGACCAATAGCAAAACCTCGATCAACCCGAGCCGGTATCAAAATCTGCACAGAAAGTGCAGAGTGCAGTATCAGTACAATCGACCCCATGTACTGGTAAGTGTCGAGCCTAACCTCGATGAAGTAGTGACCAGGCTAAGGCAAGACACATACAACTCAACCTGTACAATTTAACATTGTATATGAAAATAATAGAAATGAAGAACTAAACAGGAAATGTCGGGAGGGGAATATATTGAGGGGAATACAAGATAAAGAACTACAACAGAATGATCACCGGAGCAGTCAATATACCATGAATCAACATGAATAGTGAATATAGTAAGAAAAAATGCACGGCATCACCCTTCGTGCTTTTACTCTCAATCTCACCATAAAATCAATTGAAACGACACAGCATCACCCTTCGTGCATTAACCCTCATATCATGGCGCGGCATCACCCTTCGTGCTTTTACACTCACAATATGGTACGACATCACCCTTCGTGCTTTTACACTCAAAATATGGCACGGCATCACCCTTCGTGCATTAACTCTCATATCATGGCACGGCATCACCCTTCGTGCATTAACACTCTCCCTTACCATAATTGAATGTATAAATAACATCAGGGAGATAGAATAACAAGTACAAATCTTACTTCAACATTTGGTTCCACAATATAAATCTTAACTTTTAAATAAATACTCGATTACCAACAGAAAATCCGTAAACATGATAATAGCGATCAATTTAACAACACTAGTATAAACATGTAGCAATTAGGCATAGGAAAGAGACAATATAAGGAAAATATAGAAACATGGAAAATAGGTAAATTGGCGGCGCATAAGTACTCGTCACCTCACATATATGCCGCTCACATGGATTTCACTTAGCAAGTAATCTAAGGTTCCTAATTCCCTCAAGTCAGGGTTAGACACAACACTTACCTCGCTCTGAAGGCCACTTAATTCTCAATCATAACTTTTCCTTTGGAATTCACCTCCAAACCACTCGTATCTATTCAAAAATGACTCAATAATATCAAATATTGCTAAAGGAATCAATTATATTGCATAAATTAAATTTCCCAAAATTTCCTCCAAAAGGTTGAAAAATCGACCCCGGGCCCGCTTGGTCAAAATCTGAGGTTCGGACCAAAATCCATTTACCCATTCATCCCCGAGCCCGAATATATAATTGATTTTGGAATCCGACCTCAAATTGAGGTCTAAATTCCCGAAATCCCTAGTTTCTACCCTAACCCCTAATTCTACCATGAAAACTCTAGATTTTAGGTTGAAATTTCAAGAAATGTAATGGGTAATTGAAATAAAATGGTTTAGAATCACTTACCAACAATTTGGGGAAGAAATGGCTCTTAAGAAATCGCCTCTAACCGTTTGGTTTTTGAGAAAAATGAGTTTTTGTCTAAAATCCCGTTTTTGGATTCTGTTAAGTGCTGGGCGACAGTGTTCATCGCGTTCGCGAGAGCACTGTCGCATTCGCGAAAGGACTGGCTGCCAAGCCTTCACGTTCGCAAGACACTGCTCGCGTTCGCGATGGTTACTCCCCCCGGCCTTCGCGTTCACAAGGCATTGCTCGCGTTCGCGATGAAGGAACGACCAACCCTCCCCCAGGTCCCCCAAATGCTTCGCGTTCGCGAAGGGTAAATCCCAATCACTTCACGTTCGCGACCAGGACTTTGCGTTCTCGAAGAAGAATTCTCAGCCTCACCAGATTACTCTTCGCGTTCGCGAGAGGACCTTCGCGAACGAGAAGAAGGACATGCCAGAACACCTGCTGCAGCAAAATACCAGATTTTCAAAGTCCAAAACATCTCGTGGCCTATCCGAAACTCACCCGAGCCCTAGGGGCTCCAAACCAAACATGCACACAAGTCTAACAACATCATACGAACTTGATCGCGCAATCAAATTGCCAAAATAACACTTAAAACTACGAATTTAGCACCAAATCAAATGAAATTCTCAAGAACGCTTTAAAATTTCTATTTTCTCAAATGGATGTCCGAATCACGTCAAATCAACTCGGTTTCTCACTAAATTTCACAGACAAGTCTTAAATATCATAATGAACCTGTACCGGGCTTCGGAACCCGAATACGGACCCGACACTAACAATTTCAAACATCAATCAATTCTTAAACATAATTAATTTTCAGACTTTTAATTTTCATCAAAAATTCATAACTTGAGCTAGGGACCTCCGAATTCGATTCCAGGCATACACCCAGGTCCCATAGATCGATACGGACCCATCGGGACCGTCAAATATGGACCTGGGCCCGTTTACCCAAAATGTTGACCGAAGTCAACTAAAATAAACTTTTAAGGCATAAATTCTTCTTTTCATAAATTTTCAACATAAAAGCTTTCCGAAAACCTGCCCGGACTGTGCACGCAACTCGAGGAGGGTAAAAATGAGATTTTTAAGGCTTAAGAGCGCAGATTCGGGTTCTAAAACATAAGATGACCTTTTGGGTCATCACAATGAGAAATTGTATCACAATGGATAAATATATTCAAAAACTCAGCATTCTTTGTCTCAATTATAGTATTGCAATTAAGCACATCACTTTTTAAAATAAGAAATTTATATGCAGCACTATGTTCAGCATATCCAATAAGCATGCAATCAACAGTTTTAGAACCTATTTTTTCTCTTTTTAGGTTCAGGCAAAAGAACTTTTGCAAGGTACCCCCGCACTTTTAAATATTTCAAGTTAGGTTTATAGCCCCTCCACAATTCATACAGAGTTTTGCCAGTTCTTCTATGTGGTATTCTATTTTGTAAGTGACATGCAGATAAAATAGTTTCACCCCACAAATTATCAGGCGCATTAGAACTAACTAACATAGAGTTCATCATCTCTTTCAATATTCTATTTTTCCTTTTAGCTACCCCATTTGTCTCAGGTGAATAAGACGCAGTTACTTCATGAATTATTCTATTCTTTTCACAAAAATCATTTAAAGATAAATATTCTCCACCTCTATCAGATCTAATTCTCTTGATCTTTCTACTAAGTTGATTTTCAACCTCAATTTTATAAGAAATAAAAGCAATATAAGCATCATCTTTATTTTTAAGCAAATACAACTTAGTATATCTAGAAAAATCATCAATAAAAGTCACATAATATCTTTTACCACCTCTAGTCATAGTATGCTTTAAATCACCTAAATTAATGTGAATCAAGGATAACAATTCAGTTTCTCTATTTACAGAAAAATAAGTCTTTCTAGTACTTTTAGCTGCAACACATATTTCACACTTGTCAATATTATTTGAGTCTAAACCAGATATTAATCCAAGTGACTTCATTTTTTTTATATACGCAACATTAACATGTCCTAGTCTAGCATACCACAAAGAAATTGACTCAACCATATAAGCAAAAGAAAATGCATTTTTATATCTAGTATCAAAAATATTAAGCACAAATAAATCATGGTTACAATATCCATTGCACACAAAAATATTATTTTTGGGTAATACGACCTCATCATTCTCAAAAGAAACCTTCACTCTAATTTTTTCTAATAATCCTGCATAAACCAAATTGATTTGTATATTAGGAACATGCAATACATCACTCAATGCTAGAGTTTTACCAGATGTGAGTTTGAGAAGAATATTTTCTTTCCCAAGAACGCGAGTTGTTCTTGAGTCTCCAAGATAAATAGTTTCTTCTCCTTCATTTTTGTATACACAAATGTGCCTAGTATCACTAGAGTCTATCACACAATTTCTCATATTGGCCACATTATTTATTTAGAAAATAACCACAATAATTATATTATCCGCTTTAGTCAAATTTAATTTTGACTTAGCGAGATTGTCATTTATCTCAACTCTTTTCTTGCATTGAGGTGCATTTTTCTTGAAGGTTTTAATATTAGCATTGGATATATAACCATGTCTATTTATTTACATACTTGTATTTTGATATCAGTGATTGCTCAAGTTGTGGATGCAATAACGTATTTGCAATATCGTGGATATCTGGCAGGACAGCTGGAACAGTAGTAGTAGAGACAATACTAAAATTGGTAGCACCATAAAAAATTTCCGTAGTAGTATTACTTGCCATAGTTTCTTAGATTATAGGGAAATGATACCGGAAAATAACGATAATAATACTGCAATAATATTATTTGTTAGCAGATACACGAATTGGCTTGAGTCGTGCTGGGCGCTGTCCTAAGAAACTATTTCAGCAATGTGAAGTGTTTCCCAGGATTAAACAAGTACATCTCTATTTATTTAGAGGATACAGGAATCAACAAAATATTAATAATAAATCCAGCCAGTTGAAAAACTATAAGAGAAATAACTTGTAAATGAAAATTTGGACGAAAGGGGATTATAGAAGAAAGCTTAATAATTGATATGATAATAGCTACATTTAATAAGGAAGCCAACCTTAAGGAATCAAATAATTGTACCCCAACCTTAAATATGCACTATACATCAAATAATTGTACCCCCCAAACTGATTTTTCCTTATTTAAGGAGTTTCAGGATTTTGTAAAAATCCATTCAGGATTCTTCAAGTTTTCCAAAATATTTGTTCGTTAAGTTATTTTGCATTTTGTCATAATTTCCGAAGAGCGAAAAATTAGGGTTTCATTATATTGGGGGGG
>AWOL01S0062128.1:0-18955 GCA_000715115.1 Nicotiana otophora
GCGAGAAGTGTAGTGGCCTTCTTGAAGAAGAATATTTTCACAAGGTTTGGTACTCCACGTGCAATCATAAGCGATAGGGGATCACACTTTTGCAACAAAGTTTTTAACACTTTACTTAGCAAGTATGGTGTTACGCACAAAGTCACGACTCCCTATCACCCACAAGCTAGTGGGCAAGTGGAAGTCTCCAACTGGGAGATAAAGAATATCTTGTCTAAAACGGTGAATGCTAATCAGACGAATTGGTCCAAGAAGATTGATGATGCATTATGGGCCTATCGGACGGCTTACAAAATACCTATCAGAATGTCTCCATACCGGTTGATGTTCGGAAAATCTTATCATCTTCCGGTGGAACTAGAGCACAAGGCAATGTGGACTCTAAAGAAGTTGAATCTTGATTGGGATGTAGCCACTAACTTGAGGGTTGAACATTTGAATGAATTGGATGAGTTCCAGTACCATGCTTATGCGAGTTCGTTTTGTACAAAGAAAATATGAAATACCTTCATGACAAATACATTTGGAACAAAGAGTTCAAGGTGGGCGATCTTGTATTTTTGTTTAACTCAAGGTTGAGAATGTTTCCTAGGACGCTAAAATCCAAGAGGAGTGGTCCATTTGAAATTGTTTGTGTGACACCTTTTGGTGCATTAGACTTAAAGAACAAAAACAATAAAGTGTTCCGAGTCAATGGTCACCGGTGAAGCACAACTTGGGCAAGGTTGGAGATAGCCACATGGTGGCGGTAATTCATTTCACTTGAAGGTATTTTGCATTGTGTCGCGACGTTAAATCATGCTCTTCTTGAGAGGCAACCCATGTTCTTTTCCTTTCTCTTTTGTAGTTTGGTGTTATTTGTGTTCTAACTTGATTGAAGTGTGCTACAGGGATGAGTGTAACTTGCAAGAAAGGTGAACAAAAATCTTGCTAAGTGTTCGAATGATCTGCGGTCTGCACTTTATCTGTGCGGACCGCACAATTATGTGTGCCACAGCAGAAGGGAATCATGACCGCACATTTGGAATATAGAAAAAGTGTCAAAATGTTAACTCTCTGAAGTTTGAGTTTGTCAGTGCGGAGGCTGATCTGCGACCGCATGTGAAATTTGCGGTCGCACCTGAAAATGTGCGGATCACACATTGAGATCAGAGACTTTCAACCCAGGTGATAGAGTGCGGACCACACATGAAAATGTGCGGCCGCGCTCGACTCTTTTCCCTTTGCAATCACTTGGTATAAATAGAGGAATAGAGATCATTTTACATTTTTCCCTCTCTTAACAAACATTGTTGTTCTGTTGATTTTCTTGAGATATTTTAACTGTCCCCACATACATCCACTTGTGATTATCCCATTGCACTCACTCTATATGGTATGCTTCATTTCATGTTAAATTTTTGTGTTAGTTTAACTTTTAGATTTTTAGTTCTTCTTAGGCCATCTATTATTAGAGTTCATCCATGTATCCATGTGGGACATATATGAACTGGGTAATCATAATACATGATCTAATGGGATTGGGTTAGTGAAATTACATGCTTATACCATGTTGCCATGTCTATTTGTGCAAGCAGTTGAAAAATCTAAGATGAAAAAGTTGACTATACGTAGTTTTTGAAATCTACGGTCGCACTTGAATTTGTGTGGTCCGCAGATTAGGAGTTTTGGCAAATTAGTGAAGCAATGCATCTGTGACCGCAATTTAAAATGTGTGGACCGCAGATTTCTCTTGCGGTCGCAGATCGGCCATCGCAGTCTTCAGAGAGGCTCCTGAGCCTCTGAGCTTTGAAAGTCTGAAGTGAGGCCGCACTTGTGATTATGCAAATCGCACTTCTATTCTGCGGCCACACATCCAAATTCTATCGACCGCAATTCCTTTCTGCGGCCGCACATAAAAAAATGTGCAGACCGTAGAACCCATTACCTGCAACCCTGTGTTTTACTCATAACCCCACTGTGTCCCAATGTGCCTCCCTTGCCTACATAAGTCTTGAATGTGCTAAATGAAAACTTGCAACTAACGATCTCCTTTGCTTTGATATAGACAATGGTTCGATCGTGAGGTTGCGGCGACATTACAAAAGGAAGAGGTGAATCTTGTAGGGGTCGAGGTAGAGGTACCTTGCCCCCCGACCAGCCTAGGACCATCAGAAAGAAAACCACAACATGTAGAGGGAGAGGTTCAGACCTCTCCGAGTCTAGTTCCTATGGCATGTCTAGGGAAGTGTCAGAGGGCAACTCAGCCTCTATTTAGGAGGAGCAAACAACCACCTCGTCTAGTCCACAAGGGAGATACCAGCTCAGGGATGGACCCTCTTCATCTCACAGCACCTCCGAGGGGTCGGAGAGTGCTAGCCAGACCTCTGAGCCAGCATCTATACCAGACATAGAGGCACATATCGTACATGAGACACCCGATGATGGTATAGGAGGACATAGTACAGCCACATATGTGGAGAGATCAAAGAAGAAGAAGGTATGAGAGGATAGGTTTGTCAGCTTGGCCGTCTTCACTAATTTTCGTATGTGGTGTCCAGTGAGGTCTTTGACACTTGAGAGACAGTTCATATTGAAGGATTTGGAGAAATACAACCCGACGATCTTGAGGCAGTTCAGAGTAAGAAATGGTTGGATGTGGTTTACTGAGAGAGTTAAGGATGACAAGGAATACCTTGTCTGAGATTTCTACGCTAATGTTGCTCACATCAAGAAGGGGATGAAGGTGACCAAAGTACGAAATGTCAAGGTGAGGTTTGATCAGCATACGCTAAACGCGTACTTAGAATTTGAGGACGTGGAGCCAAAGAAGTATCTGGAGAAATGTGCAATGAAGGAAGAAGTTCGACCTTGGCTGTCTGTGATCTTAGCACCACGAGGGCCACCACCACCATGGATTACCGCTGGGGTTCCCATTCAGCGAAACACATTGAGCTTCGAGGCGAAGGGTTGGCAGACCTTTTTTTGCAGTAGACTTGATCCATGCCAGAATGAGACTCATCTACCTATTCATCGGGTTGTTCTTATGGGTTCCATCATGGCCGGGTACCCAATTAATGTGGGTGCTGTGATGTCGGCTAACATTTCATTGATATCACAACATGCTAGCTAGGCCTAACTTATCCCAAAACTATCACAAAGTACCTCACTGATACAAAGGTAGAGCCGAGATCATTTGACACCAAGGTGAAGCCGAAGAAGCCATTTGACTGGTATTCACTGATGGATGAGGCCAACCCAAAGAAGAAAGCCCATCCTTCTACCACCACAGGCCAGTCGGATGAGCTGGTAGTGGTAGTTACTAAGACAGATGATCTTCCATCCACCTCTGTTGAGTCCTCTTCCAGTGTTGCTATGCCTCCGCCATCATCCTCAGCTCCTACCACAGCCCCCAGGGCAGCCCTACTCCAACTTTAAGGCTAGTACATATGCCTACAACTCCATTATCTGCTCTGCGAGTCTCCCAGACATGGGTGAGTCTCAACAACTGGATGCAGACAGCTACTTCAAAGCTATCTGACTTATCTAGTACTGTTGCATCACAGTTATCTACACATGCACCACATGTATCCTATAATCTTGATGAGAAATTGAAGAAGATTTTGGACAACCAGAAGATGATCATGGGCACTCTGGTACAACACAGGTCGGGTATTGAGGAGTTGGGCAAGGAAGTTAAGAAGATGAGGAGGTCCCAAGCAAGCAAGAATTCAATGGATAAGCTCCAAAGGGAGGTGACCAGACTTGCGACCGTGGGAGATCTACCTTTTGACATGCTACTTGACCCGCACCAATCTACCCCAAATCTGTCAGTGATGGTTGGCTATAATCTCGTATTTTAATCGCTTATTACACTCTAATTCACTGCACTTTACTTATGCTGAGCTTTAATTAGGCGTGTTTTGCACTTATTGTGTGTTTTATGCCCTGTAGGAGTGATTCCGAGCTATGTAGATGTTGTGTCATGAATTAATGCTATTTTTGAGTTTTGAAGTCTGAGTAAATGCCCAAGGATTAAGTCGGGATCGAGTTTGAGGATCAACGGATGATAGTGGAACGAAACGAAGAATCGAGCAAGCATATTGCGTAGTGTCCAGTAAACCGCACATAACATTTTGTTCGAAACTCCGTTTGGGATCCACAATATATCGTTGGATAGATATTTAAAAGGCATACAACTTTTATGTTTTACACTTTCCCAAATTCCCAACTTATACAACCTAGGTGCGCGACCAAATGTGCAATCGCGCACTGGGCACTTACTTGGGACAGAATGGTGTGCAAAGTGTGCGACCAGGTGTGTGGTCGCGCATGTCCTATTCGGGAAAAGACCTATTTTGCTATGAAAGGGTAGTTTCATTTGGGATTTGTTTTGGAGGCAGATTAAATACCCCAAAATACTATTTCTGACACACTTTTGACATACCTTGGACCTAGGGAGGCCAAGGAGGCTAAGGAGGAGTTTGAAGAACACAAGCACAAGGATTTCATCATTCCTTCCTCACTCAAGATCCGAGTTTGGAATGTATTTATGTTTTCCTCTACTTTTATTTTATTTGTGAAGAACTTCTCCATGTCTATGGAGTAGAATCTTTTGGGTTTTGATGGATTTGGTGTATTGATGGTTGTTTGTGGATTATAACTGTATTTTTATGTATTTGAATCATTTTTGGAAGATTTAATTGTTGTATCTATATTCACTTGTTCCTGTAATCGAAAAAGGCATAACTTGTGATATCTTTGCACTATATTATTGGTTGAGTTCATAGATTCTTCTAAGTAATCGAAAGAGGTTAGTTGAATCCTTGATTAAACCTAGTTAGGAGGATAATCGAAAGAGGTTCTCCTAAAGACAAATCCATTACTAATTCTTGCATATCTTCACCGAGCTTAAATTGGTTCATATTGTGAGGTTGATACTTAAACGAGAGAGGAGTTTATACTAAACATTTGTACTGACAATTAAGTGAATTCAAGAGACTCACTTGATCATTAGAAGTGAATTATCTAGAGTTAGATCCCGAACAATTATCTTGCACCTATCCTATCAACCCATATTTTATCCCATTGATAACCTCCTTGCTTACCTTTGTTGAGATTGTCATTAGTCAATAGTTTAGGTTCTTATTTTATTTCAATTCTTAATTGTTTAAATCTCCATTGTTGATCCTCTTGGATAGCAATCAAGCTACGAACTATGATAATACTGTTTAAATCCAATCCTTGTGGAGACGATAATTATACTATACTATCTTTGACTAGAGAGCACAATTTAAATGTGTGTTTTGTGCTCGCCAAATTTTGGAGGCACCACATATATCCTATGATCTTGATGAGAAATTGAAGAAGTTTCTGGACAACAAGAAGATGATCGTGGACACTTTGGTACAGCACGGGTCGGTTATTGAGGAGTTGGGCAAGGAAGTGAAGAAGATGAGGAAGTCCCAAGCAAGAAATAATTCAATGGACAAGCTCTGGAGGGAGGTGACTAGACTTGGGACAGCGGGAGATCTACCTTTTGACATGCTACTTGACCCGCACCAGTCTACCCCAGATCCATCAGCACCATCTGCACCGGGTGCATTAGCTGGCCAATCTGAGGAGCCAGACCTTGCTGTCGACACTGTTGAGGCAGTTCGTGCGATGTTCACCACTCCCACCACGCCGAGATTTGATGATGATAAGATACAGTTGGCTGACCCTACGAGATATGATATTGCTGGGGACACTGAGATGTCCAAGGATCCTTAGGGAGTTTTCTTCACCCTCTCTTCTTTCACTCTTATTTTGTTAAGCATTGGGGACAATGCTTACTTTTCTTTGGGGCAGGGGTGGAGTTTATTTGATACATTGACACATTTTGGATACATTTGGACTATAATAATTTGATGATTCTCTTCCTTTTCTTATTTATATTTATCTATCTTTAGTAGTTATTGTTCATTAGCTTCTTTATTTTTTCACCTTAGTTCTTGTTTTGTTAGTAGCTTCTTTTTATGCTTTCGTAGATAATAAGCCTTTGGTTTTATTAATGCCACGGTTCTTTCCAAAGATAGTTTTTGTGTGAACCGGGTGACTCGTCCCAACAATGGATGAAGTGACAACTCCATTTTTGTGTTTAGGTAATAATATTAGTAGTAATGAATAAAATGCTTAATCAAAACATTCTCGAAAAAGAGTTATTTACGCTTTATTTGGTACCAACACACTTAATTACGTGCTTATGGTTTGAAACAAGGTTTTTGAAAGAAAGTAGCTCTAGTTCATGACTTTGAGACTCTTGAGTTGACTTTGGTAATCATCGAGTGGTTAATTGGACTATAGTGATCTTTAACTTGATTGTGGTCGTTGTAGATTCTCGACTCTATCTTCTTTTACTGTCTAGTTGCGTGAGGGGTGAGATGATTTGTTGCTAGTCCAAGTATCCGTGTGAATGGTCTAGAACTTTCCCCGAATGTGCTTCAAGGAGAAATCCTAAGTTTTGCTTGGTTTGAGAAATGATTGTAGGCTTTCCTTGGCCTGTTTGAACTTTCTATTGCCAACCAATGTCGTTATCCCTAGTCAACCCCCTTTGAGCCTCTAGCCTTTCTCAGTTGATAACCGTGTTATAAGTTTTACCCATTTTATCGTGATCCTTTCTTGGCACCCGGACTTTCCTTAACGCTCTTGTGAAATAAGTGGCTTAAAGAATAAGTTTGGGGGAGAGATGGGGAATCTACAAAAGGTATCAAGGCACAAAAAGAGAAAAGAAATGATCTCTATGAAAAGAGAAGGCAAGAAAAGAAAAAGAATAAAAAGAAAAATGCAAAAAAAGAGAATAAGTGGAAGGGTTGATGGATTCAAAAAGAGGTAATGATCCCTAACATGAGCATCAAGGGAGAAAAAGAATGAAATGAATAAGAAAGAGTGATGTCAAGTCTCTTTAGCCTCCAATAAAAAGAGAATGCCTCTAAGAATTGGTAATTGTGAGCCAAAAAATGAAAATGTGGAGTGCTTAAGGAAAGGTGTAACCACTTACCCATATGGTATCCTACCCTAATACAAAATCTTTCATTACAACCCGAAAGAAGTCCTACTTGATTTCGAACCGAGTGAGCTTACATTAGTGGTGATCTACATGAGGGGCAAGCCTATGGTACTTGAAGCCGTACTTGTGGCATTTTCTTGTGAGAGAAGAGTGATCCTTTCATAAAGCTTAAGACTGAGTGCTAACTTTTGAAGTGAGCTTGGCAAATGGAAGGTAGAGGAGGAAGAGTTTGGAGTCCACCATGACCTACATGAGAGTTTGGAGTCCACCATGACCTACATGATAGAATCATAGAATAAGAGACCTTGATGAGTAAAGTCAATTCTTAAAGCTCGAATGTCACACTAGAACTATATGTGCATGAATATTTGAATTGTCACATTATTGATAATACACGAGTAGTGTGGGTAATTATTGGTCCAAACTGAGTATGAATGGCTCACCATTGACTTGCTGAAATGACCTTTCACTTTGAGGAGATGGAAACTAATCTATTTGCTTAAGGACAAGCAAAGACTTATGTTTAGAGGAATTGATAAGTGTGACTTTTGACCACTTATTAGTACCTTTTTACTTTTGTTTTAGTCCGAAAGTATTGATTTATGTTTCCAAAACTATTAAAAATGTGCAAATTGCAGGAATATTAGAAATTTAGGATCTTATCAAGAAATCTAACTCATAAAGGAGTGTTACGACTCACACGGCAATAAGGGGAGCAACATACAAGAAGTGCGGCCCGCATAAGTATTTCTGCGGCTGCAGAAGCAAGTGCGGACCGCAAAATTCCCTCTGCGGCCACAGAATTGACGAAGCTACCATAAAGCACTTAAAGTAGAAGTGCGAACCGCACACAATTTGTGCAGCCGCAGAACATGGTTCACACTGACAAGAATTCAAAAGGTTCAGAGAGTGTGCAAATGACCAAGACTGAAGCCTTTCCAGAAGTGCGAACCGCACAAGAATTGTGCGGCCACAGAAGCTGAATTACAGCCGCAAACCAAATTGTGCTGGCTGCAGAATGCAGTTCCCTGCAGATTCAAGCATGTGCTGACGGCACATGAAATTGTGCTGCCGTAGAACCTCCGAAGGGGTATTTTTTGTCAGCAAATTTTGGGCCACTATAAATAGACGAGAATCACATTTTTCGGTCAAGTTTTGAAGTTCTAAGCAGCTGTAGCCATTGTAGTTTTGTATTTTAGGAAATTTGTGAATCATTTTGGGATACAAATATCATAGTTAATTTTAATTTTATATTATGAGTTTAATTAGTATTTCTTCTTTGTTTTCTTCATTTTCTACTATGAGTAACTTGATGTTTACTAGGGTTATGACCCAACCCTACTGTGTAAACCTATGGGTATTTAATTTAATACTTGTTTATGATTGGGTGTTGATCATTTAGCCTTGTTTATGCTTTAATTTTAGAATTAATTGTTGCAAATATTGATTCATGCCATTTTGGCTTGGTCTTTACTTGAGAAAGAGGGACCTAGTCTAGAAAAACTTGGCTAACAAGAAATTGGACTAGTTGAGGATTTGGCTAGCCTAATTAAAGGGTTTGAACTAGAGATAGGGAAAAACCGACTTCAGTTCATATCAACTATTTAGCTTGATACCCATTTGGGCTTGAGAAAGCCAAATTGTGAAAAATCACTCTATGACTGAGAGGTATTGAGTGGGTAACATCGAGTTGAGAGCTACAATACATCCCGATCAATAAAACAAGTGTTAAAGTACTTAACCCATTAGGCGAACACCTAGGTGAAGGTTAAATCCCTAGGCCTTTTAACCATTTGGTAAAAATAACAAAAATAAACACTCGCTTTTTAGTTTTTTCTCATTAGTTTATAAAAACAAAATCCCTTGTTTGGAAGCGCAATTTAGTTATTTCATTTACTCTCATCAAGTGTACACTCTAATACCCATATTAAACTCCCTGTGAAAATTGACTCCGACTCTTGTTTGGTACTATTCTTCCAACGACGTTTTTCACTCACTATTGAGTGCGGATTGGACGTGGATCAGCCTGCACTTAATTTTCTCCTAGTGTTTATGTAAATGGTTAAATGTTTGAGAAAGGGGTTCGCCTGGCAGGTGGTGTAAGCTGGGTTCCAATCATGTCTAGGGGGTAGTTTGGCATGTGACATAAAGTTGGGACTAAGACTGGTGAATTCTGAAATATATAAAAGGAGAATATGGACCCATTCACCTATCATGTGAACCACTTATATATGCATATATGAGATGGTTACATGTGTGTTTTTAGTATTGAATGCCTCCTATTAATGGCTAAACAATTGCTTATGAGAACAAAGCTTCATGTGTTGGTCTAAGATTTTCTAAATTGCATACAACAATATTTGTATTCATCAGACTAACAAGATATGATAAGTCCTCCCTTTACAATTCTCTTTGGATCAGAAACCAAATATTTTTACTATCTAATAACTGTTGATGTGTGGTATATGATTAATTTCTCTAGCACATGCACAAAAATAGGTTCCCCAAAGAAGATTGGGGATATATGTTAGTTTTTCTAACATTTTGGGGATGGAATAAGTAACTGAAAAATATGTTATATGAATCGAATTATCATTAATATGATCCTCACTTAGAAGACAATTCAAGTCAAATGCCAGCAGCATTTGCTGATCCACAATTTTATATCATATTTCAGCTGCAAATGCTCATATTAAAATTAAAAGTACATGAAGGATAAAGTTTACTGCACACATGAAGCGTGATCGGTTCCAAAGATAGCAATCCTTGAAAAATGATAGGATCAAATGATCAAAATGATCATAATGAGGAGGAAATGAGCTATAGAAGAGCCCACGACATAACATTTCATGAAACTCCAGAAGAAGTTTAGGTATCTGAAAATAAAGAAAGTGATAAGATCTCAATAAGTTATGTTGCTTGGGAACCGATACAAGATATTCGTCGACGATATATTTGATACAATATAGTGCACAATATTGTAAAAGATTGTAAGGATCGTACCTATAGTCCAGACACCTGAAGATGTCATGCCATTTAAATGCATGTCATAACCTATATGACTCATTTGATCAAATTTATATAAAGATCCGTGAAGGATTTAAAATGCTTGAAGCATATAATTCAAAATATCGAGAAATGTACTCGATTAAAATACAAAAAACTTTGTAAGATTTAAAGCAATCTGGGCACATCTGGTATAATCACCTCAGTAAATATTTGCTGAAAGAAGGTTACATAAAAGATGTTATTTGTTCATGTATTTTTATATAGAAAATATCATCAGAATTGTTATGTTAGATCTCAGTAAATTTCAATGATGCAAAATAACCAATTAGTCCCTACGTGTAGGAAAAGATCTGAGCAATAATATGGAGGCAAATATGAATCAAACGAAAAAGGAAAGAGAAGCGGACAAATCAATCAAGGAAGATGATTATTAATTAAAAGAGATATTATAAGAAAGATCTAAATCAAAGGAGTTTACTACAGGAAACATCCGCAAAAGATTCTCCCACATAATGATGTCAATCAAAGACATCAATCAAGGGATCTGGCAATAGGAATATTCTCTCAATTAAGGAAGAAATCACTCGAGCCCGCGAGTCAAGACAAGTCAGAATCAATCTATGAATCCGTCTGAATACAAACTCTTTTGGGTTCGCAATCTCTCAAAATGATGTACAAGACTTCAAGGCATCGAGAAGTATAAATACCTACTGCACTAGCTTTGGAACGATATACTTTGATCAAACCAACTTCAATCTCTTTTTTCTACTTCAAACAAAACATTGTAGTCTACTTTAGATTTCTTGTGTAGCAAAAAAGAGAATAGAGAGAGAAAAGAATACTAGTAAGGCATTGTATCAATTATAGAGAGAAGAACGAGTGACAAAAGTTGTTGGTGTATAACAACATCAACTCATCTGTACTGAGCCACTTCATACTTGAAAGAGATCACCCTTGCAACCCAAAGAAACTAGACGTAGGATTCACTCTGAATCCAAACCAATATAAAAACATACTGTGTCATTTAATATCTGCAATTTATCTTTTTCATTCGATTCCTAAAAAGTCCAGTCGACTAGAACTCAAATTAGTCGAATACTTCGAAAAATAAAAGAAAAAATCACAATTCACCCACCTCTTGCACTTTAAATTGGTATCAGAGCTCGATTTCACATTGTTGCTTAACCACTTGTGAGGAAATATCATGGCCAATCAAATAACTGTTGGAGCACTATTTCAAGAGGGAACGTCACAAGTCAGGCCACCCTACTTCAATGGACAATATTTTTTTCACTGGAAAGTGCGAATAGAAATCTATGCAAAATCTTATGATGTGAAAGTATGGCGTGTTATCAAAAAGAGAAACTATCCACTACCAGCAGCAGCTCAACGACCCACTGATCCTGAAGATATAGATAAATACACAGACGGACAAATGGCAGTTGTACAGGTTAATGCTAAGGCACAAAACCTGTTGTATAATGATATAAGTGGAGAAGAGTATGAGAAGATTTCAAGTTGTGATACGGCTAAAACAATGTGGGACAAACTGGAGGTCACTTATGAAGGAACCAATAAAGTGAAAGAAACTCAGATAAACATGTTGGTTCATGACTATGAACTCTTCCAGTTGAAAGAAGGAGAATCCATTGAGGAAATGTTTGCAAGATTCAGCAAAATCATTAGCGATCTGAAAGCTTTTGGTAAACCCTATTCAAGTGGTGATCAAGTTCGAAAGATCTTGAGGAGTTTACCTACCACTTTTGCAGACGCAAGTAGTTATACTCAAATCTCAAGATCTAAACAAACATTATGATTAACTTAGAGGAGATCTTATAGCAATCAAGAAAATCCATCTCAAGAAGACAAGTGAGAAAGAAAAGAAGAAAATAGTTGCCTTCAAATCTACAAGTGAAGGGCCTGAGAATGCTATTGATGACAACCCAAAAGCTCTTGAAGAAGAAATTGCTATGATATCAATAAACATGGATGGGTTAATGAGGAGGTATATAAATATAAGAAGGGTAAGGATACCATCTAGGCGAACCAGGCAATACAATGAACAAAACAAGAATGATGGGAAGTATTATGAGTGTGGAAGGTATGGGCTTGTTCAAGCTGAATGCCCAGATCTTAAAAGAAAAGTCTTTAGGGGGTTCTGCAAAAACAAATCCTTCGAAATTTGGAGTGATGAAGATAGTTTAGAACATGAAGAAATAGAAAATCTATGTTTCATGACCATCTTGGAAAATGACATGAACAAATACTCTGGCTGCTGGACTGATGAAGATACATCAGACAATGAATGCTAGGAAAATACTGAAAATTATTTCATGGCATGAGGTGAAACAAGCGAGGAACACCACAGAAAAAGTCGTAAAGAAAAATGGTATTTAGACAGTGCGTGTTCCAGTCACATTGACAAAAATCTGTTCAAAGAAGTCACAAAAATAAATGTTGGAAATGTCAAATTTCGTGATGATTCAAAAGGTTAGATAATTGGTACCGGTACAGTTTTTTTCGGAAATAATTGTGACATTACATAGTATATCTTGTAGATAGACTCAACTACAATCTCTTGAGCATAAGTCAACTATGTGATTCAGGATACGAAGTAAAATTCAAGAAAACAGGATGTGCCATTGAGGATGAAACAGGTAAAACTATTCTTCCAGGAAAAAGGTATGGAAATGTTTGTACTCTTGATGGCATTGAAAATCTAGACAGTCACATTTGTCTAGCATTCATTATTGATGATCTATGGCTTTGGCATAAAAAACTTGGTCATGCAAGCATGCATCTTATTGAAAAAATGTCCAAGCATGATTTAGTTATTGGTCTTCCCAAACTCAATTATTTTTAGAAATCATGTGTGTGATGCATGCAAGATTGGTAAAAAAAAACTAAAAACTCCTTCAAAACAAAGGATATTGTGTCCACTACCAAGCCATTGCAATTACTTCATATGGACTTGTTTGGACCCACTAGAACTACCAGCATTGGAGGTAAATGATATGCTTTTGTTATTATTGATGATTACTCATGTTTTATACGGGTAATTTTCTTATCTCATAAAGATGAAGCTCATGAAAAAATTTGTGATTTTCTGCAAAAGAGTTGAAAGAAAAAAGGGTATTTGATCATAACTATCCAAAGTGACTATGGAGGAGAGTTTGAAAGCAGATCCTCTGAAGAATTTTGTAATGATCAAGGGTATACCCATAACTTCTCAGTCCCAAGATCACCCTAATAGAATGGAGTAGTTGAGCGCGAGAATAGAACTCTACAAGATATGGCAAGAATAATGATATTTGAACATTCACTGCCAAATCACTTCTGGGCAGAAGCAGTTAGTACATCATGCCATATTCTTAACAGGTGCCTCATAAGACCTATTTTGAAGAAGACTCCATATGAATTATGGAAAGGTAAGAAACCAAATATTGGTTACTTTCACCCGTTCAGAAGTAAGTGTTTCATTCACAACAATAATAAGGATAACCTTGGTAAATCTGATCCAAGGAGTGATAAAGGTATTTTTGTTGGTTACTATATTAACAGTAGATCTTTTAGAGTTTACAACAAACATACATTATCTGTAGAAGAATTAGTGCATGTTATATTCGATAAAAATAATTCTATGGTCGAGAAAGGAATTATTGCAGGTGATGAAGACACCAGCCAATAAGTATTATAGAAAAATAAACCATAGAAGTCGACTGATATCCCAGCTACAATCACGGAGTTGACTACTTCTACAGTTGGAACCCGACCGAATAAATGGAGAAGTGAATCTGAATATCCTCAAAAATTAATCATAGGGGATCCAAACGAAGGGATGAAAACCATAGAGTCTCTCAAAAAGAAAGCAAATATTGCACTCATCTCTCAAGTAGAACCAAAAACGCTGATGAAGGACTAAAGGACTCCAGTTGGATATAAGCCATGCAAGACGAACTTGATCAATTCGACAAAAACCAAGTTTGGGAATTAGTTCCTAAGTCTGCAAATGCTACTGTAGTCAGAACAAAGTGGGTATTTCGAAACAAGCTAAATGAAGAAGGAAAGGTAGTAAGAAGGACTCGACTATGATGAAACATTAACACCGGTTGCACAATTCGAACCAATTCGTATATTGCTTGCCTATGCATCTTTCAAAGGTTTTAAATTATTTCAAATGGATGTCAAAAGTGCTTTCTAAACGGTTTTATTGATAAGGAGGTATATGTAAAACAACCTCCTGATTTTGAAAACTCACAATCTCCTTATCATATGTACAAACTAGCTAAAGCTCTTTATGGACTCAAACAAGCTCCTCGATCTTGGTATGAAAGATTGAGTTCTTTTTTAACTAATCATGGGTTCACCAGAGGTAAGGTGGATACTACTCTATTTATCAAGAGATCTACTGAAGGTAATCTTATTATTCAAATCTATGTAGATGATATCATATTTGGTAGTACTAATCTTCTTTTGTGCAATGACTTTTCAAATCTCATGCAAAGTGAGTTCGAAATGAGTATTATGGGAGAGCTGACATTTTTCCTTGGACTACAAATCCATCAATCTGAAAGTGGAATATTCATCTACCAAACCAAGTAAACAAAGGAATTGATTCAAAAATTTGTAATGAGCAACACCAAATCAATTGGAACTCCTATGAGTCCGTCTACAAGTTTAGACAGGGAAGAATAGGGAAAATCAGTAGACGAAACCAAGTATTGTGGAATGATTGGATCTCTACTATATCTAAAGACTAGTCAACTAGATATCATGTTCAGTGTTTGTAAATGTGCCAGGTTTTGGTCAGCTCCTAAAGAATCTCACTTAACAGCAGTAAAGCAAATTATTCGATATCTCATTGGAACCACCTCTTACGGACTTTGGTATCCCCGCTCTAACAATTTTAAACTTGAAGGTTTTTTAGATGCTGATCTTGCAGGTGATAAAGAGGACGGAAAAAGTACAAGTGGGNGAAATGAAATATGTTGGAGAGACAAAACTTTGTCTTGGTATGCAAATCGAATATTTAGAAAATAGAATCATTACCCATCAATCTGCCTATACAAAAAGGGTCTTAAAATGCTTTTACATAGAAAAAGTACACCCATTGAGTACACCAATGGTTGTTTGATCACTTGAAGTGAATAAGGATCTGTTCCGACCTCCAGAAGAGGATGAGAAACTCCTTGGTCCTGAAATACCCTATCTCAGTGCAATTGGTGCACTTATATATCTTGCTAATACTACAAGGTCTGACATAGTATTTTCTATTAATTTACTAGCAATATATAGCTCTTCTCCTACACGAAGAAATTGAAATGTAATTAAGCATATATTGAGATATTTAAAGGGAACTCTTTATATGGGTTTAATTTATGCTAACAAAGGTAGTGCAAATCTTGTTGATTATGCAGATGCAAGTTATTTATCTAATCTCCATAAAGCTCGACCTCAAACTGGCTATGTGTTTACATGTTGAGATATTGTCATATAATGGCGCTCCAAAAGCAATATGTTGTTGCTACTTCTTCAATTCATATTGAGATAATAGCTATTTACGAAGAAAGTAGGGAATTCGTATGGTTGAGATCAATGATTCATTTCATTCGAGAAAAATATGGCTTGGAATGTGATAGAAGACCCACAATTTTATACGAAGACAATGCTGCATACATATCCCAATTGAAGGGAGGATTTATAAAATGATATAGAACAAAGCACATTTCACCAAAACTATTCTACACACATGATCTTCAGAAAAATAGTGATATTGATGTGCAACAAATCCATTCAAGTAAAAATTATGCATATTTGTTCACCAAGTCTTTGCCAACTGCAACCTTTGAGAAGATGATATACAATATTGGAATGCGGAGACTTGGGTATTTGAAACAAAGTCTTTATCAGGAGGAGTAAAGTATGTACTGTACTCTTTTTTCGTAATGTTACAACCCATATTCACGTATGTTAGTTCATGCTGTAAGTTAATCGACGTAAATCCAAGAAGAAATTATCTTTGATATGATAAGAAGTCAATCATATTGGTCTTAGATGATATAAGAGTCTATAAGGGTAGTTAACAAGTATTAAAAGTTAAACAAATCAAGGATGTTGTAACCCATATTTTTGGGTAAACCAAGAGGTGCTTAATATTCTCAAGAGGTAGTGTTTTAAGGTATTTGAATCATATAGTATCCGTATCATAAGTCTTGAAGTCAAACGAGTTATGAAAAAAAAGTCGACAAAAGTTGTCGCAACTTACGTTCATAATTTTACTTAAACTTTAGATCATATATTACTAAGCTTTTATCCCAATACTTGGAATTACGGGGTTATCTACCCACCAAATTAATGATCTATGAGTCTAGTTTCCAAATCATTAAACCGTTCGTCAATACGATCTTGGAGTAGAGAGATATTCGTATTTTTGTGAGACTGCGNCATTTTTGCGAGACTGCGCCAATCAGCTCTATATGGGGCCCACATAGGCGGTTTAAGACATATGGATATATATAAGATGACTCAACCTCGTTTTAAGTCATTATTTTTCGGTATATTCAGACCGTATAACCCTAAAAACACTCTCTCAAGGTTCTCTCATGATCCAAGACCAAAACAAAGGGCAAACAACACAAATTAAGTGTCGGAAAATCCCTTGGCGCTAGTAAGTTTCTTGTTCTTCTAGTTGTTGCTGATTTTTGTGTTGTTCCAGCTCATGTGGGAGGTTTCTTTAAGTGGTTTATGTTCTGTAAATACTCCCTCAAGATTTTAATATCAACCCTAGGTGATTTCAAGTCTTCTAAAGTGATTCTAGTGCCGAAATACCCTAATTGATTGCTAGTTTCGCTTCCTTGTTCTTGTGGCAGCATTGGAGGGATATTTCGTGAACAATTAAGGTCATATTGGATTTGTTCCTTCTGTTTAAAGGTAAGTAACCTCTTACTCTACATGTATTTAAGATTATCCAAGTTGCGGCTATGTCATTGAAGCTAGAACTTGTGAAATATATATCGAAAGACTTGGTAGTAATGTTGTTGGTTGGTGGACTATTTTGGGAGGCTCAATATGATTATTATTGATGTTGTTTGGTCTGTTTGGTGATTGTTTTGACTTGTGGGAAGTCATATAAATAGGGGAGTTATTGTCCGTTTCATCGTAAAATAGGTTGCGGTCGATACATAATAGTTACGATGCTTAAACGATAACGATAGTGTCATTTATCTTATTGTAGACTAAGGAGTCGTGATATTTTCATAACTTGAGGTTGAACAGTATATACAAGGTATGTGAGGCTACCCCTTTCCTTCTTTTACACGACTCCGATTGTACATAATGTATTGAACGAGCTTCCAAAGATACTCTACTCTTAGAAGCTAGCAGTACTTACATTGCTGCCCTTCTTATGGAACGATTGATATTGATGTTACTTCTCTTATTCNTTTTCATAACTTGAGGTTGAACAGTATATACAAGGTATGTGAGGCTACCCCTTTCCTTCTTTTACACGACTCCGATTGTACATAATGTATTGAACGAGCTTCCAAAGATACTCTACTCTTAGAAGCTAGCAGTACTTACATTGTTTCCCTTCTTATGGAACGATTGATGTTGATGTTACTTCTCTTATTCCTATGTTATAAATGTTGTTGGTACTTCCTGATTCTTATAAGATTCATGATGAAGAGTTATTCCTAATAACATGTACAGAGGATACCGACCTTACGTCACTCCGAAAGGTTCAGAATATGATTCCAATGAGTCTAACATGCATTATATATATGTATCTATTTTACTATACCGAGTCGCGCTATAGTCAGACGGGTATGACACCTATTGTGCAACCACTGATCAGTTGGGTTTTACCGAGCTCCACGTGGCCGGATACGATTCTACCGAGCCTTATGATGGCCTAGTACGTTTTTATCGAGCCTATTACGGTCGGGTACGATATGATGATGATGATGCCCACAGAAGCGTACTTATGCTTTCCTGCATTACATACTCAGTAATTTATTCGTACTGATGTTGCTTTTATTTGTGGTCGCTGCATGTCGTGCTGCAAGTCCTGATAGAAGGGTAGACGTAGCTCCCCCACCACAGTAGGCTGCCAGTTCAACGGTTATTGGCGAGATCCCTTCTCCGGACTTGCCGTGGTCTTGGTATGCATTTTTGTTCTAGACATGATGGGTATGTCGGGGCCTTGTTCCAGCAATATTGCAGTACTTATGTTCCTTTAGAGGCTCATAGACAGGTGTCGACTCATGTATAGTTTGATATGCCTTGTCGGTTGATTTTTGTTGTATAGTCTTTCATGGCAGCGTGGTAGCTCGTACCTTATATATAGTTTCTTGATAATCTTGTCATCCCATGTTATGTATGTTCATGCCATTATCTTTCATTGTTGGTTGTTCATAATCCATGTCTACCATTTATATTGATCTCGTCGGGCCTTAAAGATAATAAGGAAGGTTAGATAAAATGTACGTTGGTGCTCGATAAGTATGGCCCGGGTGCTAGTCATGACCCTCCAGTTTGGGTCGTGACACGTAACTAGGATTGTTTTCCCACGATATGTTTTCTAGTAAGGTTTTAACGAAGGGGGATGTTATGAAAATATTATTGTAGATGTCTATTTATTACTTTGATGTAGATAATCTTCCTCAAGAAAATTATCCCTTTAGTATTCCATTGAAGTTTATCACCAAGCAGCTGATGTAGGCAGGTTGCAAGCAACTCAATGAAATGACTATAAAATATGAGTTTCAATGATGAGCAAATAATATATCAAGATTCCCTATCATTCAAGCATGGACTAAGGAAACAATCTATCAATGGAAGCAAAGGAAAGGAAATGTATAAATGATTAGCCATGAAAAAGGAAGAAGCAGCGGAAATCCGGAAGAAGAATCAATCAAT